>NNCF01134673.1:0-24182 GCA_002313205.1 Laupala kohalensis
GTGGAGAGTGGTCTGCTAAATTTAAAGGAGTATATTTCATGACAGCTGCACATATGGTCTTGTAAAAGTTAGATTCTTCCTTCCTCTGGAGAAAGAAAGCTCGGAGTTTCTTTATTTGTGAACTGTGTTGGTTCTTGAAATGGATTATTCCCCTTCCTCCGTCCTTGCAAGGCAGACTGTGCCATTCTACAATTGAGCTTCTGTGTTGTGACGTATCCTTCGTCACGATGGTCCTGACTTTTCGCTGGAGGTTTTCTGTATCTGTTGGTGTTCATGAAACTACTCCAAATGAATACATGAGGATAGGAATGGCAAAAGAATTAATTGCTTTTGTTGAATTTCGGCCATTGAAATCTGTAAGCATTAATTTCTCGACTCGTTCTTCAAATTCCTCAGTTAGTTGTTGGTCTACGAATCTAGATTGTTGTAGACCCAGATATTTGTACAATTCATTTTCTTCAATTCCTTTAATAATTTAATTGTCATTTGTTGTATAAGGTTCTCTTTTAATGTTACCTTTGGAAATGGCCAATGTTCTGCACTTATCGGTACCAAGTCTCATTCTAATAATCTTACTCAATGTTTCTACTAGTGTAAGTGATTAAGCTTGATTGAGGGTGATGAGTATAATTTAATATCATCCATATACAATAGGTGAGTTATATTGTGGCTTTGTTGTTCTGCAGCTTTTAATTGAAAACCCCTTCTCGAATCATTCAAGAGATTAGAGAGTGAGTTTAGGGCAATGCAAAACCAAAGAGCACTGAGTGAATCTCCGTGAATATTATTATTATTATTATTATTCTTATTATTATGCAGTTGTTTTTTTCTCTGTTCGAACAGGTAGTTTGGACGGGCTTATACGCCAAGCCGGAAGTAAAATTTGGTCTTAATCGAGACTAATAAATTTCCTTGTTAGGTGACTTGTTTGTAATATAACGGATTTCTGGCAGTACATTTCTGGTCAATGGCAATTTTGCAAGATGCCCTTTCAGTGTTTTGCAAATGACTCCAGTTGCTGAAATTATTAGGGGAATAATTAATACTTCATTTTGTTTCCAACTCTTTTGAATTTCTGTCTTACGGGCCTGATATTTTTGAATTTTTGTTTGTTCTGTCTTTTTTAAATTGTTAGTGGAAGAAACAGCTACATCAATTATTGTTATTATTATTATTATTATTATTATTATTATTATTATTATTATTATTATGTATTTTTATCTCCACTAATGCTGGTATCTTTCTTCCAACCGTGAATGAACCACATTCCTAGAGTTGGATATAATCCATATAGCAGATACAATTATTATTATTATTTTGTAGTTAAATTTGTTTTCTCTTCTTCTTCCCTTTATTTTTATTATTATTGTTGTTGTGCTTCTCAGTGATTTGACTAAATTGAAGCGCTAGTGTTGCCCTGAGCTAGTACTACCCGATACCTGCGATGCGGCGTACCTTTCCAAAAGGATGGCGGCGGTGGCAACAGCAACAGCAACAGCAACAGCCACATACCCCTTGTCTCCTCGCATCCGCGGCGCCGCTCCGCCCGCCGCTGCCACCTGCGCCCGCTCGCGTCGCCAGCCGTCAACGGCTCTCGCCTCTCCGAGCCCCGCCGCCGTTGACATACCGACCGACGCGACGCGGCGGGTTCCATGTTCATGAGGAGAAGCATGGCTGCCAGCTCCCAGAGCCTCATCGCTCACAATCATTTTGAGGTTGTTTTTTTACAATAATAAATTAAATAAGACAGATTGATACGAAGTTGTAGAACTGTTGGGAGATACGGTGGAGCAGAATATTAGAAGGAAGGAGATTATATAAATTTCTGAAAAAAGCACAGGTGTAAGGAAGAATAGAAGATGGTTTAAACCGGGAAGAGGACTCATACAATTAATAACCGGACATGGCAACTTTAAGGAATATTTACATAAGAAGAGGAAAGCAGAGTCAAAAATATGATAGTGTGGACTCGAACCAGATACAGTGGAGCAAATATTATTTAATAGCACATTGCTTGATGCAGTGAAAAAATAATGGATATATTTTGTAAAAGCAAGAAGCACGTGTTTGGTCCGATTGGGATAAATTGATCAGTACCAAAGTATTATTTGTGGCTTTGGATGAGTATGTCAGTAAAGTAATGACAATAAGGTTGATTTATGAGAGAGAGAGATAGTAGGAAGGTTCTTACCTCCACGGGGTTAGGGGAGGAAACTCCTCTGACACGACTGGAGGAGGCCAAACGGAGCCAGTCACATCCATGGCAAAAAAATAAGATGGAAAGTAGGACTCAAGTTCCAATATCACACAAATTTGTAACAGCCTGAAAACGAGGGATAACTTTACAAAGAGATGTATTTAAGAGAATAATATTGAACAACAAGATTGAGTAGAGAAGAATATAACAGAGTGAATATAAGGATGTAAATACCCGGTATTGGCCACATAGTCACGGTACGGGTGAGAAATGTAAAATAAAATAAATATAATAATAAATTAATAGAAGCAAATTGGCAAATTGGATGGGAGAAAAGTGACAAAGGAAGATTGACTTATAAATTTAAACCGGATGTGGCATTCACACACAAAAAGAAAAGATAGTTACAGCCAGGTTATGCAATGGCACAAATACTAACACACCGTGGCGATTTCAATAATTACTTAAAAAGCAATAACCGAAGAAATGATAGGACATGATGTTGCTTCCAAAGTGATGAAACATGTTATTTGGGAATGCGAGTTATGTGGATCTGAACGAGGGCAGTATTCCGAAGAAATGTAGTCTAAAGAGCAGATAACGAAGACAAGACACCGAATGATAACGAATATAGAGAATTATGAGGCATTAAATAATTATATCACACGACTATGGGAAATAAGAGAAGGTGTGATTAACGAGACACTAATGTAATATAGTATATAGTGTAAGTTGTCAGGTAATGTTAGATAAAATGTAAAGAGATATGTGTCATGTATAGTTTCACGATGAAGACATAACTTAAAATAAATAAATAGATAATAATAATAATAAATTAGTACAAGCGAGGAAAAGGAAGAAGTAGAAGTAAAAATGGGGAAGAATTTTTGATAGAGTTATTTCGGAAAGATGAAAAACCTGTATATGACAATAAAACCCTGGTAATGAGAATAAGGCACAGGTTCTGTAAAGATAAATATAATAATAATAATAATAATATTAAATTTGTACCCGACGTAAGGTTTGTAGAACGAAACAGGAAATGGTTTCAGTCGACAAGATGGATGACACAGGTCATAACAGAGAATGGGAATATCAATACTTGAAGAGATTCTAAATTATTGAAGTTGGGAATAAAAATGTGGATACAATAGACCATCTATAGTGGGATATGGGCCGGAGATAGCGCGTTATGTTAAAATGATGAAAAGGCAGGACCTAATTCAAATACAAACGAACCACGCATTAATAGACACCAAAAGGAAATACGAAGAATTTGTTGAATACGTAGAAAGGGTACGGCAGATAAAAGATGGACTGAAGGTATGAACGGTGAAGGGAGACGTAAGTGGAAGAGATAAGGAAGATAGTAAGAGGACGGAGGAAGAGTAAAGAGCAACAAAGAAGAATGAAGTTGAAACAAACAAAAAATGTTGACAGATCCAATGGGAGCATGTGACACAAGGAACGGATCTATGGAAGTTATTAAACTGGTCGGGTTCATGACTAAGAATAGACGATGGTTCGCACCTAATGGAAGCACGCTAGAGATTTTGACGGGACATAAGAAACGGGACATTTTTATAGAAAGAAAATATCAAGGATCGACCAGATCTGTTTAGTAAAGGAGAAGACAGTGTGGAAGACTGTCACTGCCATTTTGGACAGTGTTGTATATGACTAGTTAATAACCGGGAAAGAGCGAGGGAAGTGGTTCCAAAAGAATAAGAAGAAAGGCGTATTTGGAATCAAAATCTGGGGAAAATAATTGAAAACGAAAGTAATTACAACGACTTTGAGGAATTTGTGACAGAAAGTATGAGTTTGCGACGTGCTGCCCGAATGAGAATATGAAAGGAAAGCAAGAGTGCGACGATGTAGAAAAGGAAAGGAGGAGGAAAGAAACAGTGAGAAATGTAACCCTGGCAATGGCCAAGAGCTCGTATACAAAGTACAAGTGATGAACAAAAGGAAAATTATTAGTCTGCATGTGAGCAATGCTCGGTAGGAAAAAATAGAAGTATACATAATAAGACGTTAAATAACAAATACAGCACCTAAATATCTATGAAACACACACACGTGGTATAAAATGGTTGGAAAATTAGTATGGAAGTTATCAAAGAAAATACATTTAAAGAAGTAATTTAATGCATGAGGTCGATATGTGTGTATATTCACATACATTTTTTCCATTCTAAAATTCATTTATTTCATCCTAAAATACAATTTTTCTCGCATCCGAAAGCCCCCATAATATTTCATTTATGTAATCGGAATACGCATCCTCACAATTAGAAGCTAACGTGATATACATATTCCTCGATGAAGCTCTCAAGAAAATGAGAATGAAAAAAATTGCCTGTCTCTCCGACTTACGGGTTTAGGCGCCATAAACTGATAATTTAATTTCACCCCCCCCCTTCTCAAGAGCAATTGTATTTGGTAAACTTGCCTCTTCAACGCGTTAGTCATATTTTACTGTTTCACACCTCCCATTTTTTTATTTTGCGTAGATATTCGCTTGTATGTTTCACAAGTTACAATTAATTTTTTAATTTTGATTTATGATTCTTAGGTTCAGTGAATGACAAGGAAATTTATTATTAACGATGCATAAACGAGAAAAATTCCGTTTCTGACAGAATCAATAATTTAATTATTACCGTGAAAGGGAAGCCCCCGGGAAATCAGAAACGTCACTACTTCCACCAATCGTGTTGTATTACGTTTCACCAATAAAACACGTCTCGTCAATTTTCATGGATGAAATTCGAGTCAATCCAGTTTTTAAATATTTCTCCTGCATAGAAATTTTATCATCTATTCGGAGCGTTCGACATGCTCGTCTATTTCTTTCTTCCGCCTTTCAATGTCGCAGTCCTTCAGCAATCCTGCCACAGGATACACCTCACTCGGCCGTGACTTCATTTTCGATCTATTAATACCATTTAACATTAAAATTAAACCATTTCCATGAACCAATAAATAAAATGAAAAAATATACCTTTTGCATCCTCTAAAATAACTCGCGCCCTAGGTTACAGAATATATAATTGGACCCTGACGAGAATGTCTTCTCCGTGCGAGGAACGGCTAAACGGCGGTACATGCAACACACACACACATTCACAGATGTCACATAGCTAAGGAATAAAACGTATCCATCACAAAATGCACATGAGCAAATTTCATCCCAAAATATGTGTGATGTAATAAGGATTTGGTAAATTTCGTTACTATGAAACATTGCTCGCGATGGTAAGAGTTAAAATTAAAAAAATAGTGCAGATCTAATATAGTGAGATTGTAGGCGTGGAATTTGTTTTGAATGGCAAAAGAAAACTGAAGGCAATGCGACAAGAAATGGTAAGCGTCTGCTTCTAGGACAGCAAAAAGAACGCAGGATGGAAGAGCAGAGGATAAAATATGCGGCAAAGGAGTAAATATAAAAAGATAAATGTAAATGAACTTTGTAATGATTTGGTAATACGCAAGGTTGTCAACATTCATTGGTCAAATGAATTAAAAGATGTTACATCCCCAAAATTTGGCTGATTCATTCTTACGTAATTTTCGTAACACCTAACAAAACGAGGTTTGTATTTATTCCAGTCCATCCCTCGCAATAATACTTAGTACTTTAATTTTTTTAAATAAATTCATTGTTTTCTCTCTCTTTAATTCTAATTTTTGCTCTGTTTGCTCTCAAATCTACTACCCTGAGTGTAGTAACTTCCATGCAGACCTTTGCTGCGTTTGACTTAATACTTTGTAATGTTCCACCAGCTTGTCACGCATTTGGTCGGGTTCACATAATAAGTTAATTATTATCCCCTTGATTTTTGGTAATTGTCGTGTTGTCAGATGTAGTTCTAGAAAACTAAGTAAAGGTAAGAAAAAATTCAAATGTATTAATATCGCTCATGTGAACAGCAAAAGCGTGTCGTTGTCCAGTATCCCCAGTATCCCACGACTTTAACAGGAATTCACGTCCAGTGACTTTCGAATGATTATCGTTTGTGTTGATTCTCAGGGTGCGTAGCACTAGTTTTCAATTCTTAATACCTTTGTGTATTGCACCCTCACAATACTTCAGAAAAAAAAAAAAGTTAATTTATTTGACTCATCCAAAAGTATTGTACTCAGCATTAAACCTATAGAAACTCAAGCTAACTCAATGTCGTTAAAATAGGATTTATGAATCATAGGTTTTGAAATTGAAACCGTGAAAGGAGAATGTTGGGTTATTTTTAACGACGATAAAAGATGATAAATTTTACTTTACAGCATTTCTCGGAATAAAGTAAAAACAAGATAAGGATGGTTTTATAGAAGTATGCTAAACAATAAATATTTCTTGTTTGAAACGCGTTATCTCCAAATGCCATTGAGAATTCATTTCGTGTTACATACGACATAGATTGTGAAGGTTTCGGGACCATTAAAATAATAAACGAATTCAAGAGAATTTTTTGTAGGATAAACTAACATTATGTATGATATTCATCTTAAATGTGAGAAAATAAGTCCGGACCCATTCACCTGAGTCATTGTTTGAAGAGAAACTTCTTCTGTAGCTGCATCGAAAAACATTTTCACCAATGTAACTGAATCGTCATGCAAGTGCAACGATCGAACGTGAAATTAAAGTAATACAAATTATACATAACAATGTTAATGTTATATGTATTTATGAAAGTATAACTTATTAAGTAATGCGAAGATTCATTTCTAGTTTATAAATGTATGCGAACCGTTTTGGAAGTAGATGTAAGATTGGTACTCACGTATGTTAAATCCTAGCCCACAGTTATCTCCAGCTTCCTTTCGAGAAGAGGTGGATTTATATAATGGCAATTAGGCTTCGGTCTAGGGGCGACAACATTTTATGGTGGCAGTATCATTAATAATTTGTTATAATAAATCTCGAATGTTGAGTGATTTTAATAGATAGAATGTATATTCAAAATAATAAATTGATAATATAACGTATTATCAGTTTCGTTGTGACATAACTGCTTTTTATAATCTAATGAAAATAAAATTACTTAATATTTTATTGGCCATTTAACAAGAATCAAACTATTTTTGTTCTTTCTTATTTTTACGCGTGGGCATGTTATGATCTTGCCGTGGAATACATAAATGTTAAAACCGTTTCTACCTTCGGGTCCTTCGATTGGAGTAAATGGAATGATCCGTTAATAACTTGCTTCTTGAGAGTAAATTAGTTTATTGTCCTCCTTGTAGTCATTCATGGTTTGTAACTGCTTTTATGAACATAAATTATTGATTTTGTTCATTCAATACAACACCCTTATGAGTATGCATTATTCCGTATCATACATCATAGTATAATAATGTTTTCGAGAGACATTAACTAGGGGCGTATTAATTGACAACCCGAACTTGGACAGGCGATCGATGAAGTTGACGATCGAGTAGTCGCGTCAGTGTCTCAGTGGAGTGTAGCAGACGCAGGTGGCAGACACTGCAGCAGGAAATCCTTAGTCTCTCTGTCAATTAGGATGAGAAGACGGCAAACCGGGAGATCCACAAGTGCTTTTCTAAGCTCTCGGTTTTAATGGAATTTAATCGAACAAATAAGTTTCCTTAGAGGTGAAATTTTCACATCCACTTCAAAGAAAGTTAACCTTTATATACTACGAAATATCACGAGATAATCTATTTCACAATGATGTACCCAACAATAACAGCGAAACCATAAAAAAACAAGCAAAATAATATTAGTCGATTTACTTCTTATGAAGTAAATTAATGAAATAATTTCTATAACTTTAAAGAAATAAATGCAAAAAACAAAACTTTATATTATATCTTCATTAAAAAACAAAATTGCAGTAGTTTCACATTAAAAATCGTATTATGTCATGGAATGGTTTATTAATTAGCAACTTAAATTTGTAATGATGGGTTCAATGATTAATAAACGCACTGTAAGATATAATTGTAGAAATATTATCTGCAAATTTAATGAATTAATTACAAATTTTCATAATTTTCTATATAACATCTTCATTTTGTATATATCATTTGTAATGTTAATATTGTTAAAAAGTTAATCCTATAGATGCACATATTGAACACACTTCGAGGTTTCGCCAATAATAAAATAATATATTGTTTTCTTTTGTAATAATAATAGTTATAAATAGGGTATTTTTATATGTAAAAAAATACTCAAATTTATTTGTAAAAAAATACTCAAAGAATGCCATTTATCAACTTCATTCAGATAAGAGTACAGGTCCAAAGAGGAGGGGGGTTACAACCCCTTTAGCCCCCCCCCCCATAGATCCGCCACTGCAATTATGTATAAGCGCGTAGAAATCTCAACACAACGGTTCACTTCATGCATCATTATTTTTGGTTCAGATTCATCACAACACTACAATCCAATACGACAACATATTCCTGACGCACATTCCTCATATCTTTATGTACTATTTTAATTAATGGCATGTATTCATGCATTTTAATTACAAAAAAACTTCGTATCCTATTTTGAGAGATGATCTTAAAATTTCATTATAATTCCGCATTAACGTATTTGCAGTATGAATGAATTTGAGTATGAATATGAGTCGAGGTGCAAATGAATATGAAATCAAATGAATATGAGTCACCGATTGCACCAGTGCGTCAAAAACGTAAAAGAATTTATTGATTTTAATAAAAGTTACAGTCGTCTTCTACTTCACCACGCCATTGCAGTAGTACTTTAAAAATATCTGATAACAATTTCAAACTATTTTCCTACATGCTTGTATTGTGTCTTATTATTCATATTTATATTATTCAACCTAGGCACGGTTGTGTACAATAATTATGTTGTAGCCCCATCCTGACCCAGGTTTTCCTTCGGATAGAGGTGGATATTTTATGCAGACTCGCTAGGCTCTTGCCTAGGGATGGCATTTATTGAAATAATAAATCTCGAATTCAGTGATATTTAAGAGTTACGATTTATCATCAATACTTTGTGAATAATCTATAATGAAATAATAATACGTACTTATGAAATTATTTTCTTGTGTTTTATCAAATACAAATTTTTTGGTATTATGTTAATATTATAACACCTGTCGAAATATTTTTATTGTTAGGAGTGTATTGAAATGTTAAATCCGCCTCTGCCTTAGGGCTTTTGATCGGAATTGATGGGATGGTCCCTTGCTTGCATCCGGAGAGTAAATTAGTTTATTGTCCCGCACGTAGACATACGCAGTTTGTAGCTGCTTTTTTGACAGCAAAGTTTCTTTTTTTATCATTCTTTGGCGACATCCATGGTTATTTCTTATATGTTAACTAGTACAGTTTTCCCGTCTTTTTACATTTTTAGTTTATTGTTAGCTAGATGAGCGACAGTGGTTTAACTCACATGACGGGTGTTTAGAAGTGTTGGTGTATAATATGAGTATTCTCAATACCTCTTTTTCATTGTTTCAATGCAGACGACCCGGGGATTACTACATAAACTTTCTTCGAACTCGTATCACTCTAAAACAACAGAGCTAATTAAAATACAATTTGCGATTCTTATTTTGTTAGGAATAGAATACAATACGTTAAGAATAGAATAGTTTAGCAATAGGATCGAAGCTTAATTTCATTCGTATAAAATAACGTATATTTGAATACAAATCCCTTTTTGAAAAACCATCAGTTATTATTGTATTATAAATAAATTCCTGGATTTTACTTGCGCAATACTATCTCTAAAAAATTAAACTCGATTACGAATCAAAAGAATTTCTGAGCGGTTCGTCTTAAAAGCTTTTAAAATGCCTTGTGAAGTATAAATGTGATAATGTTTGAAACAGAAATACTATAGAAAATATTACGCATTTTATTGCTTTAATATATAAAAAATCATCATTCAGTCTAGTTTTATATGGACGTCCAATTCGTAGAAAAATCTATCTGATGAAAGTAAAATCTCCCAACGTGAAAAAGAAACTTTGCATTTGAACACACTTTCTGCAGAGTACTTTACTTCATAATCAATACAAGTTTTAGGTAGAAACTTCCTTTTTATTACTAACAGGTAGCTAAGAACAAGTATTACTTTCTACGAGAGTTGAATGTCATTTTTGTCATGGAGCGCCCAAATGTTAAATCTGTGACTGCCTTTTATTTGCAACCACAGATCTTTAGGGTTTATCATTTAGTTTCATTTAGTTTTACCGGAAGAAGAAAATGTATTTTATTGAAAATTATTCATCACCTGTGCCCTCGCATTCCTTCATTCTTTCGTCTACGAGAGTTGCAATGGGTTGAGTTATGGTTGCTGTGCCAGGCAATGTACAATCAAATCATTCACGTCTAAATATATTCTTTGTTTGTATTAAAATAACCTTGAATGCAAGTATTAAGAATGATAGTTACTCTTTACGACAAAAAGCTATTCATGAAGAAAGTAATATATACTGTGAACTCTCAGTATATTGTTCGTAAGCAGCACGGACAATACAATACAATGGCGGAATGGACGAAAATTTAATTATCTGTTCAACACGTGTTGTGGCCTCCGTATAAAAAATTGTACAGAATAATTAGTTTACTGAGTAGTTTATAAAGAAGGATCATAATACATTTATTGTAAAAAAAGCGGTGACAAACTGCGTATGACCACGTGGAGAACAATAAACTAATTTTCTCTCCGGAAGAAAGCAAGGGACCATCCCATCAATTCCGATCAAGGGTCGAAAGGTAGAGGTGGATTGAAAATTTCTGCACACTCCGATACTAATAAAAGTGGTTCGGTAAATGTTATAATATTAACAAAATACCAACAAATTTGTATTTAATAAAACACAAAGAAAGTTACTTCACAAGAATGTATTATTATATACATCAATTTATAAGATTCAGAAAATGATTTATTTTCGGTATACATTTCTCAGAAGAGACGGTGCACTTTATCGAAATTTTAAATTATCTATGTACAGTTTAGAAGACTGGAAATGTGTTTTAAAAGCTAAAATCGTTATCACAGTAATTATTGCATCCACTTACAAAAAATGTAGATGTTTAAAAAATTCAATTCCATAGCAGATCTATCTTAACATACGTTTCTCATGCTTATTGGCTGAATTTTCCTTTCGTTTCAGACGTCATATTTTACCTCCCACACCGTGTTCTCTCGGCGCGAGGATCTCAAACGTCGTCATTCGCTCGGGTGTACGAACGATTACCCGCAAACCCTGGATTGTTCCGCTCCGTGCTCCACGCGCGTTTTAATTGGACCCGAAACAAGGAGTCTCGGTGCGTATGAAGGCACCTAGATATGTATCCACCGCCCAAGGGCAACAAGGTGTCTATATTAAATTGTTAGAAGTCACTCCCACAACGAAACGGCTGCTCCTTTGTAGTATCTTCCTTTTTTCTCAAGACGAGTGTCTGGACTATTTTCCCTGGCGAAATGCGTTCGGAGGCAGCTTCCATCGCGGCTGTGAACCCCCTGCGGATCGGAGGCAAAAGGAAACCTAGCGGTTTTTGGTGAAGAATGTTTACGCGGCAATTTGTAAAATTTAACGCGCGGTCATCGCGGGTTAAGGATATGTGACCTTTCTAACGAAGTGGACTCCCCTCCAGGAACATTGACGGAGTGAGGTTGCAAAGGGCAAGACACTCCATGCGCGGATTCTGGAGGAGCCATTAAGCGTCGGATGTGGCAAAGTGCCAATAGAAGCGAACGTCAAAAACATCCGAGAGACGAGATATTTCAGGAATAAAATTCGAATACTAAATGTTAGTCGTGTTGTCAAATTATTGGAAACTTAGGATACGAAAACAAAATATTCTTTGAAGATACCGAACATTGTTTATACCGTGTTCATAAATCTCCTTACTCAAAATCAGCATTGTTGTGATTAATATATTCAGCATTTTACAAATACTCTTTTATGTGTCTTTAATGTTAAATACAATACAATATAATGGATAGTGACTATGAGGAAAATCCTCTATCCATTACTTTGTGTTATATTACTAAGGAAATTCGAGACAACCTCCCACTACCACTGTTAAGTACAATAAACAGCACACTTTTAAGCATAATTTGCATCAAACGTTTCATGACAATACATTGGTATGAAATGTCTTTTGTGAAGTAATTTTGGGACTTATTCCAATTGGTTGGAAATTGCATATATTTTTCAACCTCCTCCAATCCCTCCCATACATTGATCAAAACCTAGAATTGTCCGTTCAACGAGAAGCAATTTTTTGTTGGCGACATATGTTATCTTCATAACGAAACGTTAAAGATATATTTCATAAAATAATTAATTCAAAAATAAATATTGTGAATCAACTGAATTGCCAATTATTCTGATAATATGGACGTGAATACGATATCGAAGATGCAACGCCTGATACGGGCATGAAATAAACCAATAACCAACGGAAAGGAAAACAGGTCAACTCATTATAACAGAAGCACACACACAAACCTCACATTCACACTTGCACAAAAATTAATTTGTTGTCACTTCTTTTGTTTCCACCTCATTCTTCTTCTTTTTTCTCATGTTCGCTTGTTCGCGTATCATTGTTAAGATTGAGGAGCAGAAAAACAGATGGGTGCTGCTTTTCATGCGTGAAAGGCAGTTCACGTGCCCCGATATGTAATTTAGTGGATGGGCGGAGAGCAACATGCATCCGATTACGAAGTCATGTGAAATTGGTTTATTATTACGCGTCCTAATCATAGGATTGTATCACTGATTGAATAGGGAAGGGTAAGGAATCGTAGTATAAGGGAGAAGAGGTCGTTCATGAGTAGGGAAGACACCTCCAAATTTCACAACATTTCAACATAACACATTGGGCATTGAGGGGGTTGGGGTTACAAGACAGTAATACTGGAACTGAGATTCGCAATTTCAAAGGCAATGCAATGTTTAAAAATATGTATTCAAAGTTAACTTTTCTCTGTGCTTATCTAAATGTAGAAAAAATAAAATTGTATATGACATTTATCGAACTAGCTATACCTATAAACCTATACAAGCTAGCAACACATAAATATTTACCATAAAATAACAAAATAATATATCTGCTGTTGAAACATTTCCAAAATTTAAATGGAAATCACAAGTATTTTGTTGGCTGATATAGTCACTTGAATATACTTAATAGTGTATGTTCGTCAAATTGAATTTAAATGTTTATCAATAAAAAATAATATTGCGAAAACAATTAAATCTTATGTTTGAATTCATGGAAGAGAATAGCGGATTTATTCCTTGAGAGTATGAAAGGGACCATCCTTCCAATTCCGATCAACGGATCCAAAACAGGAGAAAACCTGGGTTAGGGTGAGGCTATGAAGATAATGTTCTCAAAAATACCAAGAAAGAGACAATTAAGCAACATAGCATTTGCAATAGAAAAAAATTAAATAACTGTGACAAACATACTTTTCCATGTATATTTTCACACAGAGACGATAAATGGGGTAGTGGGATAACGTAGGTGTGGCGGCCCCCATGGGTGCCAACTAAACCAATGATGTGGTCGTACTCTATGAGTAAAAAAAAACATGTTTGACTTTGTTTTTGGGTCGCCAATTCGCCAAACTGAGACACAATCTCTAAAATGATGTTTTTATGACATTCTTTTAATAAAGAATTTTTTTGCGGAAAACTAAACTGTATTAACATTAAGTAACAAACGCTATTTGTAAACAACATTGGAATAATTTCCAGATTTTTTCAAAGTTACGACGGCAGTTAAAGTCACCTTACAATAAAAAACTGAAAAAATGATCGTTTTATATGGTTTGATCTGTCGTGAAAAATTGCGACACATACAAAATTAAGAGAATTTTATAGGTTTTTGGGTCGGCCAAAAATCATTTAAACATCTTGTTTCGTTCAGCCGACAATCAATGTTTAGTAAAACACTGCACATGTGTTTTGGACATTTGGAGTTCAAAAATTCAAAACTCATAATATTAATTTTTATAAAGACAGATACTTATAGAGAGTAACTTATGAATATTGACCACGTTGACAAACTAATACTAAATATGACCTCTAAAAAGCTTAGATTATTATTTATTGATTGAAAATTAAAATTTTAATATAATTTACACGAAAAGCTGATTAATCAGCTCTTCATATAAAGAGACTAGTCATCAAATTCAAATACCAGATTTGAACGTAACCGCTCTGCGCGTCCTTCCCTCTTCTTTTCACGGGTTCATATCAGTTGTGCCAAGCAGTGTCATATTTAGCAGATCTCTATAGAGAATATAGCCATATTAAAGTGAATTATTTAGTAGAAGATAAAACAATAATAAAGTTCGAAGTGAGATCTAGACATATAAATCGTAAAGTGTACAAATGCTATATGCAATACCAACCAAATTCGTTATGTGTGCGATTGTGTCAATGGTCTTCGAACAGTCGGTTGCTGTTTGCATACTGCTGCGATGACATGTTTTCTTAGTCAAGCCAGGTGCTTGCATAGAATAATTCGTTCTGCGGAAATTCGTACAAAATTGTTCGAAGTTGAAAGAGTAGACCCTGTTATAAGTGAAGACAGTGACGAAGACTAGTTTGTAGTTACAGCGAATAAGTTGTGTTTATGTGTTCCATACGATATAGTTATGTTTATAAATCGTCGAAAACCACTTATATTCTATTAAAGTCATTCTTTACGTATTTATTTATGCATTTTAAGATTTATTATGAAACCAAGTTCCTAATATTTTTAATTTATGTTATTTATTAAATACATCAAAAGTAAGTAGTTATAACGCCTAATTATTTTCTGATATATTTCTAATGTATTTAGGGAAAACAACAGTGTAAATCTACACCCGTTGCTCGTTTGGTCTAAAATTTAGTTTCAATGAAATTAGAATATTTCGGTATGCCATATACATTTTTAAAGTATGAAAAATCTATAATAAGCGATGTATCGAACACAAATGACAAGCATACATCAACACATTCACGGATTGTAATGGAGAAAATACATGTAAGCATGTAAAAACATATTATTATTATTATTATTATTATTAGGTTGTTTTTCCGAAAAAAAGAATTCTTTATTAAAGGCATGTCAAAAAATATCATTTTAGAGAATGCGTCTCAGTTTGGCGATCAACCCCAAAAACGCCATAACATTGGTTTAGTCGGCACTCATGGGGGCCGCCAGACCTACCTTAACCCGCTATCGCATGTTATTGCATGTCCTCCATTCACTTTGTTAGTTCGAGAAAAGAAGAAAGAGAAGAGAAACTATTTATTCACGTAAACCTATCGGTGAAAAAATTGATGAAAACTACGAGATTTGTAAATGTTTGAAGATGATAATTGACCTGCTTTGACAAGTTAGATAAACTCGTAATTTCGTCTGTTATGTAAATGTTACTCAAATTGGAATTCTACGAACTTTAAAAATTGTATGAAGGCCGCAGAATATGCTGAAGTGTTGAGAAGTGAAAGATTCTTTCTTAAAGTGGTAATTTTGAGTCAGTTGGAGTTGTTTATCGGGGAGGGGGATGTTTCGTCGAAATTTGAAGATTTAAAGATTGAGAGTATTGACAAACGTTCTAATATACCTATATTTCTAGAGGAAAGCTGATTTAATATTGATTTACAATAATGTTTGGAAACAGAAGTATTCAATGCTTACAATTGCAGTATTAAACAAGTTTCACCCGAGTTACTTTCAGAGGTGCTTTCAGAGGAAAAATACAACACAATGTACAATAAACAAATCTACTTACTTAAAGTTTCATGATCACTGCACGAATTTTACATCTTTTGTGTATTTTTTACCTGATTTACTGTGGCGTTGATGAATCATTTTCTAGCATTTTTAACCTGTGGGACCATGTTAACTTAATTTAACAGTGCGTATAAAAACATGATTTTGATGGTATTTGTTTCCATATAAATGCATATTTTTGAAGATAGTTGTTTGTACTCTATTTTTAGGTCAAATTACAGTAATCAACAGTTCTATGTTTATTATTTAAATATGGCTTTTACTTTATGAAGGAGCTCAGTGATATTATTTAACTAACCCAATTTATAATTGCACTTAGTAATAAGTAGATACAAACCTAACTTTATTTAGTGCGTATTACGAATTTTTTGTGAATTTAAGTCGACTTATTGAGTGAATTTGGGCATTTTTACCCATATTTTAAATGCGTGATATTAAATTTTTCAGCGTATCTTTTCCGACTTTTTAGTGCATAGCAATCCTAGCATTGTTCATGACTCTACCATGAAAATCCAGAACGATCTTCAACGAGTATTTTTATGAGAAACGAATTGTCCTTGAGTAACACAAATTATTTACAGTTTATTATAACGAATCGCAGAGTTTATGTCTATGCTGAGATAATGTCACAGTAATGGCAAGTGTGATAAGAAAACATACATTATGCACAAGCATTTTTCTCCTCCCTGAGATGTAATAAACTTCTTTATCGGCACATTGATAGCAATAGCTATAAATTCGTTTGGTTCAAGTTTCCACGTCGTGAAATGCCCACTTAGCTATCGCAAATTACTTTAGAGATGCACCACCGAGGACAAATATTAAGTGTCCCAAATTGACAAGACAAAGCTTTTAAAACAGTATCATCTTTTCTCCAATGGAATCTCAAATAAAATAATAAAATTGTTGGGAATTTACACTACTTCAGAAAGAAAATTTCAAACTCCGTTGTTTTTATCAGGTACTTCTGTGCAGGTTTGTAACGGTGCAACCTGGCAATCCAACCGTGGAACACAACATGGAAAAATGCAACGTCAACGTCACAACTCGGAAGTCGTCAGTTTAAACATGGACATATATCTATAGGCTGAAGTGCGATATTTCAAGAAAATTAAAAAAAAATACACCAATATGAACGATAACCGAAATTGTTGTGTTGTGAATTAATCGAATATTGAAAGTTTAATTTTTTTGTTATATTTAAATTACTTTGTATGTTTATTTTACGAATAATAGGTATTAGTAACGACGTCTAATTTGTAACAAAAATTTATTTAAAGAAACTAATACAAAACGTGAACTTTCTTACAGCAAAACGTTAAATATTTCTTCAGACTACTATAAAAATATCTTCAAAATTAACATAGTTTCTAAAGTACACAAAAAATTTCAACTATTTAATTGATTCGTTAAGTCAATTCTTTTATTATTTAATCCATCTAATATTCAGTGGTCTATACATTGCTTAAATGGCTAGTAGGGGTTGCATTGAAAGTTAATGTCGATATTCAAACTAATTGAAGTTTGACACGTTAATAAGATTTAATTCTCCGCACAACTTACTTCAGTTACTCAAGCACATTGTCATTCAGCCTGAAAGAGTATTCTTCAAGTCACAACTTCCGAGTTTCTACTCGGGGAGGGAAGTTTGCATTGTCTACGACCAAGTGAAAATTGCGACGGACCGGGACTCGAACCCGGGACCTCATGCTTTGGTCGCAGGTGTGCTACCGCGGACTCCACTCGCCTCGACTACTGAAGACCGTACATAAAATCCACCTGTCCCGTTACGGCGAGCCACCGTTACACCACATAAAGGTGATAAGTGACCACGGCGGCTCCCTGTGATTGGGTTCACTACGATTGCAATAGTTTTCAAGTAGAAATCGTGAGATAGCTACTCGAATGTACTTACGTAACATGAATTCCATTTATTGTGTAACAGTTCCGAAATTGAGCCTCGTACCATGGTGTCCAAAATGGTTCGCTAATCCCCTAACAGAAATTTAGCCCTGAGTCGAGGACGTACGGACGGCCATAGTAACCCGAAAACGCTGCTGTTTTACCTCACTCAAACGTAGTTCCTTCTTTTCTTCCACCTCAGATTTGGGCAGAAGACTCTGCGCAGTTGTGGTGGAAAATACACGATTGTCAGAGCTTTCATTCGCGTTTCGACGAACTACATTCTTCTTTACATCTCAACATATACTTATTTATGAATATTTTAAAATCTACGCAAGCAGTTGCTAGTGTTCGACTAAACAATGTGTTCAAGAGTGAAATATCGAAAAATCGAAAGTAAACTTTCTGTGGTCAGTGGCGGAGCTAAAGGGGCTATAGCCCCCCCCCCCCAACGTTGGACCACAATTCTTAACAGAACAAATTGATGAATGCATACTTTGTAAAAGTGTTACCAGATTAATAATTGTTAATAGTATAATTGTTATTAATAATACCTGGTACATTCTGGTGAATGTCTGCCAAAACGTCAAAGGTTTATCACCACTTTAGTGAGCATATTTTCCATAGAATATGTTACCAGAGTCATGGAGAATTTTTCCCTTATTTTTGCTCAAATAACCCTAGAAATAATGGTAGTTATGAATCAAATTACCACATCGGCTTTAACTTCGTCCCTAATCTTGGATCCATTTATCAACAAAGTTCTGTAAGCGTAGATAAAAGTTTATAGAGGGGATCTCACCTCCTCTATGAGCTATTAAATTCCATTAAATCGATATCTAACGATTGTATAATGAAAATATTTGCTACATAAATTTGAAGTGATTTGGAATTTATATTAATGCACCTTGCGTACACTAACATTTTAAAGGTATTTCTCAAAATTTCAAGAAATCATCTCAATGAACATCGTACCCGAATCTTCTTTTTAGTTTTACCTGCACATAGAATTATGGAATCGAATCGAAAATCGCAACCTTCCTGTTTCTAGCTCTTGAAAGCTGTGCACTTGTAAAGGAAGGTCAAGGTAGAAATTAACGAAACTCTACATAATGCGAAAGGTCTTGGAATGATCCCTGGCGTAGCCGTTTTTACTTACACCACTTCACTCTTTTAACTTTTTATTTGCAGTAGTACTAAAGCATGAAAATATATCAATGTCACTTCAAGTTTTATTTCCACATCGCTTCATAGTTCAATTAAATTATTTTACTGGCGTTTCTTGTAAGAGTCATCGATAACAAGATATATAAAAAAGTGAGTGAGGCACAGGCCTGGAATCTTTTTTAAGACCCCATATTCAAGACGTGAATAAGTGTGATTGCATGCCTGCAGTACGCGCAATAGTGTTGGCTGTAATTGAAATTATAGTTGTATTTAAAAATCAATCTTTGTTTTTATTGCAATTTTAAGAGTAAACTATTAGTAGACTCTCGGTATCACTCCCATCATTAGTACGTTTGTTTGTCTGTCAGCGATTGGTGTGATAGGCATGTGACATCTTTGAATAGTCAATTTAACTTTCAGGGATGTTAAATATATCATTTTTTAGAATAAAAAGTCGAATAAAGAACGGAGCAGTCGAGAGGACAATCGAACGGAGAGTTTTCCCTTTCCGACCCAACGATTAATTTTAAGTTAATTTCAACGAATTACAATCATATCTTTACAAAAACATATTTAATAGAAAAAAATTAATTACTTAAGTTTAAAAAAAATATGTTTACGTATTTATATGACAAGAGACCTCTTACAGGATGAGGCCTGGAGTGGACCGCCCCATCCTTCCCCGCTTGCGAACGCTGATGTGCAGAAATCTTTGTGCTGGCAATTACTTGTATTCATAGAATGACGCAAATCTACGAGTAACAAATGAACGATCAGCTGGAGACAGTTGACTGCCTGTGTTGCGCCTCCCCACTCCACTGCCGCGACCGCCTCTTCATCACAGCCAATTACAGTGAAGCTCACATAGCTGCGAGGCTTCCGACGATACAGCGAGTGACACTCGTCCGTGAGAAAGAGGAGGTCTCTCACCTTATTTGTCTTGTTTTGTTTCATAATCGACGACGGAATCTCTTTCGAGATGTCCTTTTGTTTGTGCGATTCACTTGTTTTTCGTGCTCTACAAATGTTTCAGAAGTGCGGTTTCTGCTTCTCCATATTCTCAATGGAAATATTTCATTTTTTGTGGTAAAATTATCATCATATACATTAACAAGCGAATGTTCCAGAAAATTTCGCATCTTTCCTGCGCAGTCACACGAACGGAGTGTCGCACTTTAGAACATTAAAGATGTGTTAATGATTTCTTAATTGTTTCATCCTTCATCGTTTCCTTTGCGAAATGACGTATTTTAAATTATAGCAAGAAATTGTCTATATTGACATGAACTTTTCATAACTGTTCTGATGTCCTTTGTTAAATGTTTAATATGAAACCGAGTGAAACAACTTGTAGATGGGGTAAAGTAGTATCAGCCATATTCAGGTAAATCAAATTGTCTCGCTAAATAAAAGTAAAAAGTCTAAATATTTAGTTAGACTCAATTTTGTTGACCTGGTATACGTTAATTTATTTTAGTCATATTTCCATTAGTTGAAATAGAAGAATAAAAATATTAGTAAGAATATACGATTGTGGACAAAGCTAGTATTAAACATTATTACTAAGGAATGTTATTTCATGATTTCAAACCCTGCATCATATTGGCATGTACAAATATTCACTGTAAGAAATGCATCGTCTTTAACACTTGACGTATATTTTCCATCACATCACTCATGAGAAAGGAGGGGAAAAAGTCATTTATCCACCCTCTGAAAAATCAAAACACCAAAAAATAAATAAAAAAAATACACATGAAAACCATTCAAATGTTCCGGGATCACACATCACATCATAAATTCACGCGAGAATCAACCACATATTATATTCACTAGTAATGTCTAGTTAATAAAGGTGACCTATGTTGGACAATATGCGGTTGAGGAATATCTAGTAAACTCCATAAACGCTTGCTAGGGAGTTACGTGACGTATCAGCGTAATCACCGTAGATGAGATGATGTATCTTTTTTACCTTCCCTGCCCAAGAATATAAAAGATATTACAAAATCGAATCTCTTCAAAAACTACCTCCTGCACCAGTGCTTCTACAATGTAAAAGAATTTATTGATTTTAATTAAAGTTAAGTCCGTCTTGTACTTTATCACGCCATTGCTGTAGTACTTTTTAAATAACTTATAACAATTTCAAAAACTATTTTCATGCATGATTGTTGTGTCTTTTGATTCATATTAATTTAGTTTTATGTGTACTCAACTTTGGCACGGTTGTGTACATAAATTCTGTAGCCCCATCCTGGCCCGGGTTTTTCTCCGTTTTTCCTTCGGGTAGAGGCGGATTTATCATACAGGTTCTCTAGGCTTTGTCTAGGGGCGTGTTTATTGTAACAATAAATCGTGAATTTAGTGTTATTTCAATTCTTATGATTTTTAAACACTATACTCAGAATAATCTATAGTTCGATAATAACTTACATGTAATTTTTTGCTTAAAATTACAAACATATTGACATTCTATTAGTATTATAACTCGCAGCTAACTTTTTATCTTATCTAGGAATTTTTGCTGAATTTTTTGAATCCGCCTCTGCCTTAGGGCCCTTGATCGGAATTGATGGGATGGTCCCTTGCTTGCTTCCGGAGAGTAAATTAGTTTTTTTTCCTCCACGTGGTCATACGCAGTTTGTACTGTTTTTTGACAATAAATTTATAAGAATGCACCAACTCAACCCTCTGACACACAAAATAACCGCAATTTTAAAAACGTTCTCCAGCACAGATGTAAAAAACTTGTTGAAATACATATGATCAAGTGGAAGATTTCCCTTTATATTGCATACACAATTGGAATGTACGAAAATTCTTGTCGTAATTTATTAACATTAGATTTTAAAATTAAGAACTTAATGCAGGATTTTTTTGCTCTAGGGACGACGTCTGTTGAAATAATAAATCTGGAATTTAGAGTTATATTAATTGTTATGATTTATTAACAATATTTTCCGAATAATCTACAGTTTATAATAATACTTACTTGTGAAATAACTTTTTAAGATGTGTTAAAAAGAAATTTCTTGGTATTCAAATGTTAAATCCGCCTCAGTCTAAGGGCCCTTGATCGGAATTGATGGGATGGTCGCTTGCGTGTTTGCTTGCTTTAGTTTAGTGTCCTTCACGTGGTCATAAGCAGTTTGTAACTGCTTATTTGACTATAAATGTATCTAAATTTATAATATTATTATATTTATAATACTAAAGAACATACCTCTTCTTTAAAAAATGGTCTCTAATCTATTTTCTGAACTACGCTGAATATTTGATCTTATATTACAAAAAAAGATCACTTAATTACCCTCAATAAAATTCCCGTTTAGAGAAACTTCTGAAAGTCATTGCGATACACGAGATATTTACTTTTATTGATACTACAAAAACTCAATAAAAATATCTCCATCGAATTTTCAAACATGTCTATAATTTAGTTATGGTTGTTTCTAACCTTAAACACAACTAACATAAACCTTGAATAAAACCTTGCACACTTGAAAAATGTACTTCGAAACTTTATTTTTGAAATTCAAAGAGATTTAAAATGCAACTTTAGTATCCCATTAGTTTGAATGATTTACATAAAGTAAATTAATGCCTCGCTTTGATAAAATGTTGCGAAAACATTTTGATATATTCAGAACAAGAGGCACACACGGTTCCAATTAACATTTTGTGCTACTTGATACCTCGAGTCTTGTTAGCACACGCCAGTTCTCAAGGATTTCAGACTATTAGTTATGTATTGGATAATAACATGGAAGGAACAGTTATTCTCTAATTCAGTCCTCCTCGCACCAGAATTCAAATGTTCAAAAACAAATGAGGAGCGGAATAACAAACGCTCTGCTTTCTACGCGATGCTCGTACATTGCGTCTTGATAGCTGTCATTATTATCGCCCTCATGAAAAAAACATACGAGCTGTATATCACAAACATATTATTCTCACGAATCCATTAGTAGTCGGATGAACAGTGTGTTGCACCCCAAGCACTGGAAATAAATTCTCACCAGTTCCACAAACTAAGAACAAAAACAATTGCACATACTTTCTTGTGCACTTTTCTAAGTCCCCACCACGAAGAATCAAGGGCAGAAGTGGAACCCGATAAATATGTAAGTGAAGTAATGTCGTAAAACAATTATGACGTATAGTCCTCGCAGCGAAAGAATAATAACGAGATATAACAAATGGAAAGATGGTGAGGCAGTATCATATATCCACAACAAAGACCGTACGGTTGGAAAGCTCACTTCGAGCAGTCTCCTTGTGGCCAAAGGTTAAAAATCAAACCCTATATCACTCACAGATTGCATATTAATTATTGCAGGTTGAACGAATCGTTTGACATATATAACACCATCCGAAAGTAAAGTCACTATGATCCCGCTGACACGTCTAAATCACCCAAGAGTCTAAAGCGAGAGGTAGAGTTGGCATTAGCTCTTCCAGTTTCACATTGTCTTTAGGTTCCACCCTCATTACTATTAATGCTCCACGAGTAATATATATATTAGGTGTCAATTAGTGTTCTCATTTATTTGGTTTCAGTATTTCAAAATTATCTCTGTGTTATGTTATGTTTTCAAAGTCTCGTGGGATAGAAACCTGCTACTGTAACGGAGTTAAAAGATTGGACTGCGTCTATAACGAGCTTTCTACCGAAATACTACCTATGGGGATGTCATACATACCCATTAGTGGCAGCGAAATGAGGGTTGAGAGACACTCACCCTCTCCCACTTGTTTAGGGATAACTTATTTTATTTTTGTAAAGAGTATGTGCATTAATAAAAAGCAAGTACCGCAAGGAAAAAGAAATATTCATTATAATTTAGTTCAGTCAGTTTTGATTCGTTTAGTCAAATCAGATAACGTTTCTCATTTGAGTTACAAAAAGGAGTGAATGGGAAAAAATTGTGATTATTTTGTGGTTTCCGCAGACAGGAGCTATTTATTTATTTTGAACGGATTCACCATTACCTATATACTTACAAGAATAATATATTATTCGAAACAAATGCTACTACAAAGTACCAAAACTTTTTGCTAATTTTACCTTTTTATTGTCATTAAAAACCAGGGATTGAGAATACTAAATCGTGGATATTTCGAACCATCACTTTCAAAT
>NNCF01134673.1:28492-39427 GCA_002313205.1 Laupala kohalensis
GGACACTTGTGGCAGACAGCTCCGGCGAGATCTGATTATGAATTAATTATTCAGAGACTTGAAGACATAGAGAAATAAAACATAACGGCTGAGACAGGAAAAGTGGTCACTAATCGTGCAGAACATTGTGGCAGGAGACTGGGGGCGAAAATCTTACATAGACAAATTAAACAAGATAGCAAGAGCGGGTTACGCTTGGTTTCGACTTGGGGGATGGAAATTAAGGAAACTGAGGGGGGATCGAGATTCGCAATGCCCTTTATGCACGAAACAAGAAGACTGGGTTCACATTCTGCTAAATTGCGTTAACACTGAAATAGGTCGAAAAAAGTGACTTCTTGAGGGGGAATACAATCGTAAACCAAGAAATTTCACTCTAGCTTTTGAAATAATGGGAAATAATAGAATATCCGTTACTTTACTCCTTGGCAAGTTTCTGAGTATGGTTAGAAAAAAAGAGGGAGGCAGAACTGATGAAGGAGATGGACCAGAATGAACACACTTACTTTAAATCTGTTTAAATTATTATAATTTTTATTATTATTATTATCATTATTATTATAAGTGATAGTAGTAGTAGTAATTATAATATTATTTTAGTCCGTTTTCATTGATTTAAAAATGTGTACATGTGCGGATATGGGTCCATGTACGTATATATAGGTAAATATGTAAACGATTTATTTCGGTATGTTGGTATGTATGCATATGTTATTTACCCTGCAGATAAGTATGTATTCTTTCAATGAATTTATTTGATCCTGCCGCCGAATTTTTTCTGTTCTGTTACAGGTTTCCAGTTACCAACCAGATTCTTTTTATGCTTAGCGTGCTTGCCCTAACCGTTGGTTTTCCGTGGTTCCCAACGGTGCTCAATGTACGAAACAGTCACTTAAGTAACATAACAATAGCTGAGATTAAAAATTAAAATTAATATTAAAAAATAGCCATGACAGTAAAAAGAATTATTATAATTTCTTAACACTTTTTAATTTTTTTTCCGCTTCTGATATCATTGACCTACAAAATACTCGAAATATTTTAATACCTCTAATTTAAGTTACTGTTTCAACCCACGGTACATTTTAGGATCTCTGTGAGGCGCACGGGTATTAAGCCCCGCCATATATATTGTATATTTTATTTTTGTTAAAATAAAACCCTTTGGAATTGAATCCTTCCACATACCCTTTAGTATTTCAAACGAGCGAGTTTCTGAAAATTGTTTATACTATCCTGTCAACTGATAGATATAATTAAAAAAAATCGTGATTTAATTTCTGACTCATAATGTTGTGTTATAAAACAATTATAACAGAAATGAAGAACAGAATCAGACTTCTCAGAGATATGACTAACGTAAAGCGTTAGTCTTACTTTATGTATTATATACACGTTGGCTGAAGTCAAGTTGTCAACTATTCACAAAACTTGGAACTATTCACCTAAGAAGTTATTATTAATTAATAATTAATTCTACTGATTTTTACTATTGGATGAGGACAATTCTTTTGTGATTTTAAAGCTTAATAATTAATTTAGACTGTCGTTTGACTCCTTCTTTGACAAGGGTCGCATTGTCTTCAGTCACGTGATGCAGCTGCCATTTCCGTTAGAACAGCATTTTCTAGTTTTGGTGAATTATTTTTTTAAATGTAAGGTATGAAAATCTTAACGTCATTGCGTTTCTATATCCATGTACAATGTTTTAGTATTTTTTCTTTATTTTAAGCCGGTATTTTTGCCAGAATATCAAAAAAGCTCGCGAAAGTTCCCTCCATATAAGTCCATGGTAAATTAACGTCAAAAAATTTTGCGCCTTAAGGATATGAAAATGCATCGCCTCTGGATGGAAAGTGGTTCATATTATCATTTAAAACATTTTTGGGGGATACTTAAGTCTAGTCATTCTGATGGAAATAATACCTTTAGTCGCGAGTCCTCAGCTTGTTCATAGTATATTACCTTCAACTCCCAGACTATTTGTTGGCTCTCGCCGCCAGATCTCGCCACCTACCGAGAGGTCTGGGCGCGTGGCGATCGAAAGAGAGCAAGCGGTCACAGCTCCCAGCAGCCACTTAAGCGTCAATTTACGAACTCTCCAGTTGGCGGCAGGCGGACAGAAGCGGGACGGGTTACCGCGTCGCCGTTATAATTGCTGGCAACATAATTAAAAATCCCTCTGCCCCTCCCTGCGCCGCGCATCCGAAAACTACGTTGGTGGCACCGTTCCAAACGGTGCGGCGTGGTCGCGCGAAAACTCTCCCAAGCATCTCCTACCCTTATGAAGAATAAGAACGATCTTTGGAAACAACGGATGCCCGACGGTGAATATAAATCGATACATTTCAATGCGCGCTCTAAAATTTTGCGTACAGCCTTCTCTTGAAGACCCATCTCTAGTTCGGTCACGCACGCATATTCAAGTCGCACCTGCGCACTGAAGTCACGAGCACATCGTATTTAATCGCCGAAGAAGCCAAAGAAAGCACCATGATGTAACATGTGTCTCCACAAAAAGCTTAACAAACGTTAACATATTGTATTACAAAGTTAGGACTGAGTGAATTCCAGCTGGGGATTTTTGTTCTTGTTTTATGTATAGCATCCTTAAGTGGTTGGTCAGGATCTGTAATAAATCTTACAAGATATACCACCAGTGAGAATCCACGTCAGATTTGTAGATCGAGAAGCTCGAACGAAAATGGACGCACGTATGAGTAAAGTCACCACAAGAAAGCATTTTATGATAATACTCTTCAGTTTTTAGTCAAAAAACCATTAATTGATACCATCTCGTGACCATATTTAAAGATAAAACTCCGCGTTTGTTTAAAGTAATATATTCTGAGGATAACAGCTATTCATCGTTGCAATTTCATACATCCAGACCATAAATTAGAAGCGGAACTTTATAATCAATTCTCTGAACAGCATCAGAAAACGATCGGTCTGAAGTTAACGTACAGGTAGACACATGCAGACGTTTGGACGGTGCTTTAACGGCGCAAGCATTCTATCTTCTGTGAGACACGAGATCGAAAAAACTCAAATATGAAACCAAAACTGACATGATTTAATACANCAAGCATTCTATCTTCTGTGAGACACGAGATCGAAAAAACTCAAATATGAAACCAAAACTGACATGATTTAATACACATTTGTAGAAAGACAGATGACAGTGTGCTCCGTGTGAACTACCGATGACTTAGACGCATAGGACAGCACAAAAGAAGTTACAGTTTAGAAAGACAGTATAATTAGATTACGTGAGGATACATTTTAATCACATTACCAATCCTTGGTTCTTCTGGATGTAGTTACCAGGCCAGCCGTTTCGGAAAATCACACTCACACTTACAGGTGATAAATTCATCATTGTTTTAATAATATTTCAACAAATAATATACTTCTCAAACAAACAAATTTGTCAACATCGCTAACTTGCTATAATATAACAATTCCAATATGAATAATAAGAAATTAGGTGAAGCGACCAGAAACGGACCAATTCAAACACCGGGGTGACGCTGGGTAAAGTTAACGGAATGGTTTGTGATATGTCACGTATTTCTTTCTGACTCATACCGAGGTCAAGGTAATGAGGTTACCTAACCATACTTTTGTTGAAAGAAATAGGAAGGAAAAAATAGAAATAGAGTTATTGTCTGCGGAAAAAATATTTATTTTGTCAAAGCGGCTTTCGGCAATTTATGTTGTCATCTTCAGTGGCCTACAATCGAGATACAGGTATTTATGTAGCAACAGGTAAAATAATCTGAATATAATAATAATAATAATAAATACAAAAATTTATTAAATATAGAGAGGAATAGTATGTTGTGGCTAATCATATTCAGAGAAATTTTAACGTTAATTGGTTTCAGAAATTTAAAAGTAATATAAATAGTTGAAAGATAAAATGTTTGGTTTGAAAAATTATTACTTCAAAAAATTGAAATTAGTGAACATTTTGCAATGAGAAAATTTTTGTATTTATTATTGAGCGCCTTACCTTCTCTGCTTGGTTTACAAAAAAAATTAATTCACCACCATTATCCAATTATAATTAAGAAAGGAAAGAAGTTGAAATGTTTGGAAACATTGGTTTTGCAAGAGAGGATAAACTCTCAACTAAATACCTCAACAAATTCAGCCGAGAGTGGCATCGAACCCACCTTCTCCCGTTCAGCCAAGTCATGTCAAAATCGGGACATTCAAAAACATTTACGTCATTTTCCTCTTCTGTCGTCGTTTAGGTATGTGCTCAAGAGAGAATAAGTCAACGATCTCTTAAGATAAATTATAATCTAACATCTCCAATCCTCTCGTTCTGTACTAGAAGAGCGGATATTCGTTGATTAAAGGGTACGCTTCGGATGCGAAGAGTTGATGCGAGAAACAGTATTTATTATTAAATGCATTATCATTACACGCATTATGTTCTCACTACAGTGAGATCATTTGTATCCAATTACTATAATAACCAGGGATACTCATTCTCATCAGAAACACAAAGAAAAGTGACTGAAAATAAATTAAATAGTGGTTCGAATAAAACCACGAAACATCTGAAGCGAATTGATGCGGGTGTATAGCTAATCGAAATAAACGACGCTGGTCTACGGAAAAATAAGCTTCTCATTTAGAATTTTAATTAAAAGAAATTCCATTCAGGTTATTGTTTGAGTGTTGAATTCAGATCCAACTTGTTATCTCTCACTTCAATTGACTCTAAATTGTACCTGTATCGGTAAAATTTCAAGGAAAACTTTGTCAAATCTTGGTATTATTTTACAACTGGAACATATATTGATCTGATGTCTTCATTCAAACATTGTCATCGGTTTGACTAATAAAATAACATAAAACTCAACTAAAAAAATGAATTTGTTGGTTACAAGTACAAATCGAATGGATTGTCAAGCAAAGAATTTCAATATGTCACTTTGTCGGAAAGGGACTGAACATTATGACGAATAATACTGATTTTGTTCTCTCGAGGGACGCAATTGCGTTGATACGGTTGAGGAGTATTTGAATTTAATTGTCATCTTCGAGCATCACATCGAACTCTCGATTGCAAGTTTTGTTACCGCAAAGACCGTACTTGGGGCGGAAGGAGGCGTGGATGGTGCAGATGAAACGGATTAGGACGAGAGAGGTGGGGTAAGGTGAGGTGAGGTGAGGTAAATGGGAGTGGGGAGAGATGAAGAAAGTGACGAGGTAGCAATGAAGATGGGTAGTGGTTTTGGTGTTAGTAAAGCGACTGGTGGGGAAGTGAGGTAAGGTTTGTAGCTGAGAGAGAAGCGAAGCGTTGTTTCCCACACGGTCCTAAATTCGTCCTCAGATCTATATTCACACTACATATATTCATCTCCAAATGAGGTTATTAAGAAGCCAGTATTAACAGGCTAGATTATATAGAGAGATGTACAACAATTATTACTGTACTTTCATAACAACTGGTCCAGTTAGTTGACAGCGCCATAACAATACATTAATGGGAAGAGCAAAATAAAAATTATCTCATGAATATTGTCTTAATAAGGATTACGTATAAAAGTTAAATATTTCATGTTTATTACCGATTTGTTGAATAGTTGAATGAATGATGAAGTCACCTCTCAGTTCCAAGAACACGATTATTATTGCCCTGAAACAAACAATCATTAAAAATTATGTCATATAATTATTGATTTTGATGTAGTTGTAGTTCTTTTGATGTAGTTAAAGTTCTTTTAAATTTGAAATTGTGTCGGAAAAAATGAAATCGTTTCTAAATAGTTACTAAGGCAGCCGTGGTTAAGGCAATAAGAATATGGGCTATCATGATGTTTCCATGTCTAAATTCTAATAACTCAAGTTTCAACAATCTCTCTGTAGTCTTGTATCACGGCTGTACGGGAATCATCGCTTCGTAGGGTAAAAAGTCGACATTTGGAACTTCGTGATTCGGTAGAGAATTTCTCAAAATACCACGGAAAGACTACTTTTAGTACGTCGACATGGTGTCACTTGGACAGTGCATGTTCCCTTGTTCGTTTCCAACCTCATTGTCTTAGAAAACGTATACATTAATAATTAATGAAACATGAATTAAAATTCATAATTTAATGTTAGTTAACATTACAGGAATAAATTAAATGCTTCAAAATATTACACATTAAAAATATTTTTAAAATTTATTTAAATACTGAACCCTGTTTTACTTTGTTTTAAGATGAGATGAAGGTTTTTATCATTCACCTCTCATCTTATTCACAATAATAATTGACGTATTTTTTCCATAAATATTCATGCATCAATATTATTTGAATCGTCGCATATTCTGTAATTTGTGGAGAGAATAAATCTTTAAAATGGTGATAAAAATATCTGATTTTGGTTTAGATGCCGAAGAAAAACAACATCAAAGTTCACATCAATGAAACTTGAATAAGGCACAAACATCAAAAGCCGTTATAGTTTATTACTATAACATTGAAAGTTTGTGGTTATCAAAAAATTAGTTTAAATTCACTTCAGGGTATTTTCGTATCCCTTACTTGACTTAGCACATAGTTTATGTCCCTCCAAAATATTTATGACAGTATTTCATCTTTGTTGATTCATCAAAGTCCGTTTATTTCGCTTATACTATTTACTTTCATTGTATTACATTTAAGTGTGTACCATTTGTTATAAAATTCAAATTAAATTAAATTCGCATCATACATCCACAAACGACATACATGTGTTCGTACTCATGTCTCCGTCCTTCCAATTCCTAGAATTTGAAAAGCTTCAGCACGTATAAACAATTCTCATAACTCTAACCCTAAATTTTCACAATTTAACGCCACCACGATGTTGGTGTAAATACTTCAATTTTTATGTGATCTTTGCCACCGAAGTGAAGTCGTAGTGGGTTTTTAACCGAGACAGGTATTTGCATCGCACGTCTGAAAATAATTGTAACAAAAACTTAATTGATTTTTCGTAAACTTTTTCCTTCTTGAACTATATTTACTTATTATCCACTCTGTTTCAGCTTAGTAAAATATTCCGGGTAAAATCCCCCTCCCTGGACCAATAAAGCCATCCCCTTAGCGTCACTTCNCAAAAACTTAATTGATTTTTCGTAAACTTTTTCCTTCTTGAACTATATTTACTTATTATCCACTGTTTCAGCTTAGTAAAATATTCCGGGTAAAATCCCCCTCCCTGGACCAATAAAGCCATCCCCTTAGCGTCACTTCCGCTCCGCGCTACGTCCGACACTCCATGTTCGTCTCTTCATTAATTCGGCGTCTTGTTAGCGAACCCGACGCGTATTGAAATGTCCGACGTGAGGCGACGCGTGAGGAGAAAAAGCCTTCGACGAGATGCCGCGCGATCGCCGACGAAGGCCGTGACGACAGCGACGCCGCCTGCTGGTCAATGGCCCTCCGTCTGCATTTACGACGAGATCGCAAGGAAAGCAATAGCAAAGGGTTTCAATGAAAATAGTGCATAGACTACAATGTATAGGATTGAAATAGCAACAAAATGCCACTATTTCAATAATTCGTTACTTTTTTAAAATAACTTTCAAAAATTGAAAATAACTTTCGTTACATTCACAATAACTTATAACAATTTCGTAACAATTTTCTTGCATGCTTATGTTGTGTCTTATGGTTCATATTAGTTTAGTTTTGTGTGTACTCAACCTTGGCCCGGTTGTGGACTTTAATTCTGTAGCCCTTTCCTTACCCGGGTTTTTGTCCAGTTTTCCTTCAGGTAGAGGCGGATTTTTTATTCAAGTTCTCTAGGCTCTTGTCTAGGAGCGATGTTTTTGAAACAATAAAACTTGAATTTATTGTTATTTTGGTACTTACAATTTATAATCACTATTTTCCGATTAATGTATGCTTCGGTAATAATACGTACTTGTGAAATAATTTTTTTGTGTTAAATTACAAATTTGTTGATATTCTATTAGTGCTATAACACGTACCTAACTTTTATCTTATCTAGGAGTTTGCTAAAAAAATTCAATTCGCCTTTGCCTTGATCAGAATTGATGGGGTGGTCCCTAGCTTGCTTCCGGAGAGTAAATTAGTTTATTGTCCTCCACGTGGTCATACGCAGTTTGTACTGCTTGTTTGACAATAAATTTATTTATTAAATATTGCTTTTCTGTCCAGTTGCACGTTTTAACAATGAACCATTTGTTCAGAAATTAAAATCAGATTCGAATTAACATCTGAATTAACGACCTCCCAAATGTGGATGTTCATGTATTTGAGTTGCCACTTAGGACCATTTACAGGCAGAGTACGTGTAAACAGTCCCATTTAACCTGATATTTATTGCTATTCAACGCCTTAACGATGTTTGTTATAATATTCCAATTTGCATGTGAAGTTAGGCTTGATCGTTGCCTCTGTTGCTAGCCCATGACCATCTGCACTCACTGTTCACGAGAGAAGCAACGAAGGGCTTCAATGGCAGTAGCACTTAGCATCTATGGTGTAGAATTGAAATAGATACCAATGTCATGAAATGAATAATGTTTTAGTTTTGTGTTATATTTTGAAAACAACTATTTTTTTTGCTTAAATGCATATTAGGTTTTTTCTTGTATAATTATCTGTTTAAATTAACCACTCTTTTCAGTTTCTGCTAGAGGAGGATAGTAAATAAAATTTAGCTAAGAGACAGCAGTCCAAGGATACAGTATATATATATATAAAGCCAACTGAAATTCATTTACTGTGTGTGGTCGTTTTTCTGATTGTAATGTGTAAATATGTATTTTTAAATCGGAAAAAATGTTCTCATTGTTATATGTTTATAATAACTCGCTTATTACTCGCGGGTTTTATCGCATGGAATTTGTTATTAAATGGTATTTTTTGTTCAATTTAGCTCGTTTATTCCCTTACTATTGCCAATTAGTGAACATTCAAATAAGAATAATCCAAGGTATAAATATCCCAGGTTCTTTCAGTGATCCTTGAAATTTCGCTTTTTCAGACATGAATATTTTACCACTTACACTAACGGGGCGCTTTTCAAAACAGTTTGAATTCTGAGGTAACATCATTTGGTTTTCTTAAAATGAATTAATTTAGGGAATGCGAGCATTTAGAGGAAAAAAATCCACCAGGATACTAAAATATGCGAACCTCTTCTTTGTCTGTTTGAATGAACCTCATAATTTGGGGGAGACTCCCGGAAGGGTCCTTGGCACCCCGGACATTCCTGACCCTGGAGGGTGAATAACACGCTTTAAAAGTGGGGATCTCAAGGAGTACTTCGGGCACATCGGTTGAAATACGTTCAGACGTGTTGAAGTATTAGCAGATGATATGTAAGTATCAAACATAGATACTCAAATGATATATTTTATTTCTTTCAGGATTTCATGACAGTAGTACCATGATGTATGAACTGATAGTTCTGACGGATGCATTGTATGAAATTTTTTTCATATTCGTGATTTCAAATTCACAATGATAAAATGATAATATAAATTTATCAAAATTTCACTAACACACATTGAACTGGAAAATCTATAAGAACCACTAAAACGGTAAAAAAACGATATCGGAAATGTTTCACAATTAACCAAAGCGCGTTATTAAACATCGTCGTTAGAAAAGAAAGAAAAGTGAATTGCGTTCATTACAATTTTCCAATGAAAATTCTTAATAACAGGATAATAGTAGTAAATAATCATGAAGAAAGATACATAGACATATAGAAATTAACAGATAAGTCTCCTGTGTTGAATCACTCTGCGAGGTAGGTGATAATTGTCTGATTGATCGCTTGACAAAGGCTGTTAAGATAAGGTGAGTCCTTCCTGAAAAAGTAATTCCCGTCCTTAAAGAACTCTGCTTGGTAGACGTTCGCAAAATTTTGATAATTGACTCTCCGCGATCCAAAAGCAGACATCTGAAAATATCTCAAACTTTTTATTTTTTTACGATTTTTATATTTTTCCAATACAAAATTGGTATAAAGGTTGTATGTTCTTGTGTATAGGTTGTATAAAGAAAGAAAGAATCATTTTAGTGAATAAAATAACAACAATAGTAATAAAATGGCCATAAAAAATTAAATAAAATCTCAGGAAGGATCCCAGGCAATTGCAGGAAATTGCATTACTGGAAACAGATGACATCCTGCGCAAGATACTTGCTATAAGCCTGGTCCTGAAGAAGATAGTTGTAACCTGGACTGGACAACAAATAAAGCACTGTCATGAAAAAAGGATGAAATAATAATAATAATAATAACAATAATAATAATAATAATAATAATAACAATAATAATAATACATAGTACCGGTAGTAATGTCCTCTACAGAAGTCATCACTATCTCCCTCTACAATAGTATTAGCATGTTAAAATTGCGTAAGACCATTTATGTATAACTTCAGAAAGCTGTTTTGCTCAACTCATCAAGAATAGTCAGAAAATTTTTGGATCATTCAGAGTGAGTGTGCTTGGTGTAGCCCGTACCTCATTACGACCAGCAGAAAAAGCTGAGATCCTAAACGGAATAAAATATTAATAATAATAATAAATATTTAGTGCAGTCTCTTTTCAATTCTTAGTTTTTGTGCATATCGTAGGATTTGTTAATCCAGGACGCGATCTTGCAGCATAATCTCACTTAGCTGCTTTAGTTAGGCAGAAGTCACACAATTGTTTTCACGTACTTCGTTCTACTAAAGGAAGGAGAATTTTGAACAATTATAACGGGTACGCTTGGATCCTTGAACACTTGGAAACAAATGAGCTATTCAAATAGTTGGTGAAATACTAAATAAATATTAGAATGTAAATTGGTACCGAAATGTTAGCCAGAGTATTTAAAAAATTGGATTAAATTATTATTCGATAAATTATTTTCATTTATTTAAATTATTGTCACAAACACGTCAACCATATTTC
>NNCF01134673.1:46402-57975 GCA_002313205.1 Laupala kohalensis
GTCTGTCTGTCTGCTACTTAATCACGACTAGGCCATTGAATAATGAAATTTGGCAATGATGTTGTAAAGTTGTTCAGGATGAACATAGACTAACTTTTATTTTAAAAATGCATGAAAAGAAAGATAGAAAAGGATTCTGACGTCGGTGAAATCGAAAAAAAACGAGAAGTATGTTCGCTTACACCGCCAAAACGATTGGAGATAGGTGACAACTATGAATGGCAATATTGTTCTCCAAAAAAGCGTGTGACGGCATATGTCTATCTACAAAGGTTTGCCTAGACTATCGAAGAAACTTTATTTAAAATAGGAGTGTTATGGTACTGCAATTTAAGATAATAATTTAAGAAGGAAAAAATAAATTATCAAATATAATAGTCTGTTTCTTTAAATCGAACAATTTGGATTAATGGTTTATATTTTAAATGCGGTGTAATGAAATGGTGCAACCGCACTGCCGGCTCTGTGTTTTGCCTCCGAAGCGAAAATTCGACTTGCGCGTCTCATGGCGAATGAGTTCGTTGGACTAACAAGTAAAAAAATTCCAGGCAACGCCAGATAATCAGCTAGTTCCTTATAAAAATATGATATATCTACAGAAAATATCATTAATGCATGTTATGGTGATCTGCTGCTGTAAATGTATATTATTCACCATTATCTTTTTAAGACTTCACTCACCACAGATTTTCATTTTTTGTTTCATAATAATCGTTCTTGAATCTATAGATTTATTATAAATTATTTATTATAAACTATATTTTTTTAAATTCTCTAGAAGACGGATCACAAACGAAAGCTGAATGTCAAAGAAAAATATATAAAAACAAACCGTACATAAAAAACCAACAAAGAACTTCAAGAAAAAATCCGGCCGACATTGAATTGTAGTCTGTGCTCATGTGTACTATATGAAAACATGAAAAATGAAAAAAAGACCCCAAGAAGCTATACGATGCTGATTTAATGATATTTTCATAATAATTTTTTTAATAATCTACGAATTTTTTTTGGTTCCTAACTACATAAGAATTAATTCAACTCATCAGTAGTTCTTCCAACTATATTTGTTTGCTTGTATCCGACTGTTGAAAGTATTTCGTTTGTCCTTGACTATAATTTAAATTTCTTTGTTATTTACTAGTCTGATTATATATGAATTCCTCTAATATACCGTATGAAGTTATCCTTGAAATAAGTGGCCTTGTTTTTTTCCTCCATCTTTATCTTTATTTACTTTTAGTCTCTGCAGCTCATCACAATCATCTATTGTTCTTCTCGTCACCAAGAACAACGATTTTCAGTTGTTATTGCGTCCGTCGTTGACATAAACACAGTACTCGGCTTATTTTAATTGATCATCAGTCGTTACCCTCATTATACATGTACGTTTCTACAGCAAGGAATCGAAATAGATTTCTTGTAAAGACTAAAGGAAAACATATACAGAACCATCCCATGCGGCCATCGGAAAAATTCCTCCTCCCACTCCTCTTTTTTGTTTAGAATTTATGTTTCTCTTCCGACGTCAGAACACTCACACGCACACTGAAGGGCAAGAAGGCGCGTATCGAATGCACAGAAGGACATTAATGTTGTGTTTGCTTTCTTTACAAGAACACAGCCGGATCGACAAGGACTCGCCATAAACCATTTCGAACCCGTATTATATAATTTCAACAAAAACTCACTTTATTGCTACAAATTATGAGTTTACTTTTTTTTGTACTGCCTACGAAACACGTGAGGCGTGTAAGTTGAAAACCGACGCACATAAATGTTCCCGAAAGGAAACATACGTTATTGCGTAATTAATGAGCTGAAAATTTTGGAACGTTAGGGAATAAAACAACAGAAGAGAGGCATCGCGTGGGGAGATAAACTCCCCTGCGGAGAGGGCCAGTGGAGAATAGATCGCTAGCTTCATCATGTTTCAATTAGAGACGATTCGGTTGTGGAATTAGGTTGAGCGCGGGAGACCTGAGCGCACAGTGGCGAAGTTCCACCAGTGTCCGCTCGCAGCACCACTGTCCACTTCAACATTGTATCACGAGTTATACGCTAACGAGATCTCACGTCCAATGACAAAATATCACTTTTACTTTTTTGAAGGAAATGTAAGTAAATTGATTTTTTAACTGCTTTTATTTGCAATAAGAATTTTTTTTTAAAGAATATTTTCCATTATTAGTATCATTATCCCCCACGTGGTCTTACGCAGTTAGTAACTGCTTTTGTACAGAAAATTTTCATCATTATTTAGTTAAGCTGTTATTAATCGTGACGAAATTGTGTCGTAATATTTCTTGCTTCACTGTGTTCTGAGAAGAAACGAATTTAAATAATTAAAGGATAAGTACGTTACTTTGTGTTAGTACAATACAAACACGGAAAAAACATTTTTCAAATTACTGCATTTTTTTAAGCAAAATAATAATAATAATAATAATAAATAATAATAATAATAATTATTACTTATTATTATATAACCAATTGGCCCCTACATACGTTATTTTTGAGTCACAATCTTAACCCGATGTATACAACGAGCTCTTGCACAAAACCAATTCAAAACTGACAGTCAGAGTTTGTAAGTGGCGATAACAAAAAATATTTTCATTATGTCCACCATACATTTTACGTATTTAGTACAATGACTCATACAAGTATTTGGTAAACGTAGCAGAGAAGCTGTAGCGTCTACGAGGTATTGTGGCAATATAAATTTAAAAAATCTGTTAAATAAGAAAATTCTCAAATATTCAGTTATTATCTCGCTTAATGTTGATTTAGTAGCTCGATAAATGAATAAATTAAATACAAAGAATTTTCAAATAACGCTTCTTTTCTTGTTTTCCAGTATACTGTGTACGTCGTCAAAGTTATAGAAATCAGTTGCACCAAAAGAGTATTCTGTGAAACTACACTAGGAAACGTTACACTGGAAGCATCACCACTTTATCTGGGATTATTTCCCCCAAAATATACACCAAAATTTGCGTAGAATATTCCAGTAAAATCCTGCTAAAATAAATCAAGAAACATAGGTAAATAATAAGTAATTTCAAGAAAAATGAACTGATTAAGAAGACATTGAAATCTGTGCCATTTAATATTTTTAACTACATCCAATGTATAGTAAATCGGTACACATAGGTTATAAAAAATTATTACTGTTTAATTTAGTTATTCTGCTTTGGTGGATTGTTTCTTTGTTATTCTATTGAATTTTATTTTATGTACATAAAATTTCCTATTTGTTTATTCCTATTTGTTGTCAAAATCATTTATCTATTAATTAATGATCCTGACTGAAACTAGCGGTCAGAACGTCATGTGTTAAATAGAAAACTTCACTCCATTTTACTCACAAGATTGTTTAAAATGCTATAATAATAATGTTATAGTTGACGAGACTAGTGCTAATGACATTTAATATTTGTTTGTAATACAATTGTAAATGAATATATTTTTCAGTTCTCTGATATTCTGAAAAAAAAATGAATCAATAACTTTATACAATCTACACAAGTTCGTGTATCTTCATTCTTAATGGCAAAGTTTTAATTGTTAATTTACGAGGTTTAAATGGAAAATAGCAGCAAAATCTACTTAGATTTTTATCTCAAGAATTCGGAGGGGAAAAATGAGCCTTTACGACGAATGCCTTTTTAAGAACCTGGATATTTGAGAGAGAAACCACGAATTGAGGATCGCCACGACGAAACACAGTTCGCACACGGGAGGATTTCTCGAAACATTGGGATCTGCCTTCGTAACCGTGTATACAAAAATGTCTCCAAAGAAGCAACCGAACATTGTAATCTCTCCCGAACGAAAGCTCCGACATAAAAGAAATTCGTGCACAAAGGTCAGTTCGAGACACTTCTGAACAATAAGAGAAGAGCAATTTATTTCCTGGAGTGCTCACCAAGGAGAAACCTGTTCTTTCTCAGGTGACCACTGATGATGGGTTCCGTTTCGTCACTGGAGGGTGCAAAACCGGAAACCCATCGACCCGTTCGGAACTGTGAATCCGTAGACAATAGACTCGCGCTGAGCACTGTCCGAGGGAGGTCGCGCCCTCTCCCGAGATGTTCTTTTTCCCCCTGGAGGGATAGGACACAAGATACCTCTGCCTTGCATTAATGGGCGATTGGGCAACTGCACATAAGGGAACTCGTTCGCGACGTTTTATGCGTGGTTGCGAAACGAACGATGCAGCGAATCAAGAGCCGGTTTCGGGTGGCTTTGTTTGAACTTGGTGAGAGCATGTGGAAACAGGAGAATGGAGATTGAAAGGTTGCGTCACGGAGTTTCGTAAGTTGGCACCTCGCTGATTAGTGACCCATGCTATCATTTGCTTCAGAATGCCGCATTGAGAGTAACTGGGTTCAAATACTGGCATTACTAGTGTTAGTCTTCTTTAATAATAAACCGAGGAAGAGTTGAGTTACATAGTTCCCCTTCAAAACACCAATAATTCTACTATAATGTTTATTTCTGAATTTTTTTATCAAGAAGAGCATGAACAAATTTTTATGAAATTCACAGAATAAGTGTATTTTTGAATGAAACAGCGATCTAAATTGGTTTCATATATGAGTAACTTGATTTCATTTATACGTATTTTAGCCAAATTTATGCGAATGGAAACTTTAAAAATTATTCACTGTGCTTTTTTCGTAGTATTATTTGTTATAGAATAATAGTGTGGGTTGGTGAATATAGTAATGCATTAATACTGTTGCAAAACAAACGAAATAGACTACATTGCAAATATTCATAAATAAAACTAAATTTTTCAAAGATTCTGCTAAGTATAAAACAACTATTTGCTTGCGAACCCTTACTTTATAACAGCTTAGTTAAAGCTGTGTCAATTGAAAAAGAAGAACAAGGAAAACAAACATCTAGATACCAAAAATATCAAAAAATTGTATGCACAAAAAATAATTATATCAATGCAATAAAATCTATTACCAAATAATCTAAAAAATTATGAGAGCACAAAAACGTCTACGAAATTTAAAAATTCCTAAAAGTACAAATAGAGTGCTCATCATATAATTCTCTGAAAACTACCTACAGGAAAATATTATGAGCACTAGTCAGTTATTTTGTGTGTATGCTTTAGGTGTAAGTAACTAGTGTATAAGTATGACATGTACGTGCATCAGTTCCGCGCACAGGTAACTTTGTTTACCTCCTCATGAATGCAAATTGACAATTGTATTATTGTTTGTATTTTTTTGGTTAATAAACTTAAAACGTATGCTATGGGTTCCCAAAAAATAGAAACCTTTCAATTTTTTACTTTCCCAAAAAGATTGAATGAGAAAGTCAAGACCCACTAAAGAAAAAATGAACAGTAGGTGTTTTGTATCTTCTGTTTTGTTTGTGTCATCATACACAAGGACACAAAACGATTAAAACTCGTATCATACCTTTGAGCTCGGTTTCTTGAAGAAGAAAAATCGGTGAATGATAAGGACGTAATAGTAAGGTTGAATAGTAAAGAGGAAACAAAAATAGCTTTTTAAGTTCCTTTTTTTATAAATTGCAGTATACACAAACATACCATGGCTGCGTTGAACAGTAAAAAGTATTGTATATTTGTTCAGTCATTTTATGCTCTGAATGGTTATGAGATGCGCCACCCGGTTTTAGCGCCACTCATTACAAAATGAATTTACATATTCAAAATTTTAAAAATACATTTATTTAAAGTCCAGAAACTGTCTCTTATANTATTGTATATTTGTTCAGTCATTTTATGCTCTGAATGGTTATGAGATGCGCCACCCGGTTTTAGCGACACTCATTACAAAATGAATTTACATATTCAAAATTTTAAAAATACATTTATTTAAAGTCCAGAAAATAATACTTCATTTTTTGGCATTTTTTGAGGTGATGGGGGAAAAGGATATATTTACAAAGAGTTACTTGAAAGAAATAAGTCTTAGCGATAGTAAATTCTATTGTATTAAGGTGGGACTAGCGCTCCAAGTCAGTAAAGTCACTGAGATGCATAATTGTCTTCCTTATTATTATTATTATTATTATTATTATTATTATTATTATTATTATTATTGTACACAACCATATGAATAGTAACGAAAAATATACAGGATTTAATTTGTAACAATCAGTTAATAATATAGTACAAACAATATTCAGGAACTCGTTTGACGTGTTAGGAATGCACCAGAACATGTACAAACATGGCGGCCGAGCGCCACCGTTTCGTGGTGTAGGTATTTCACCTCGAAAAAAGGAAAATATCTTTCTCAAATGTACGGTGACCTAAAGATAAAAGTGATGAAAAAATACTACGGNGTGATTTAAAAGTTGGTCTTTTTTTTAAAAAAAATAAGTGTTTGCTCCATAAGACGCAATGTATTACACTATCAATTATAATTGCAATTATTTGATTTACATGACCAGTGAGGCATGTTTCTCAAGTTGAAATCAAAAGTACGTGTTACTCTGCTTATTTATGCCAATTTCAGATATTTTGGTGATTTAATTCTACAGAGTACAACCTTAAGTTCATATTCAGAAAGCAAGTGGACTGTATGATATGATTGTCACTATAAGACCTTGCATTCATTTCATTTCCTGTAAGGACTTGTAGTACACGTAGTACATTCCGCGTGTGATCATCCCGTTTCTATTCACTTCGATTCCTACCTAAAAGGGAAACCGGTTCGAATAATTCAAAATACGTCAAGAGCATAAAAGGGAAAAATGGTTCTTAAATCACCCAGCAGAATTTCTCATGTAGCAACAGAGTACTCGAAATATTCAAAAGAAAAACCAATAACAGTTAAAATATGAAGAAACGATTCTTGAATAAAAGTGCAATAACTTAATGGTATTTTAAAACGTAGTTAGAACTCACACGCAAACGTTATTTGCACACTCTGGTGTCGACAAACCTGTAGACTGCATCCAAAGAAATTACATTACGTTTAACTTAAGACGTCCACTAGTAATGATTTCTCGTAAACAACGCCCGTTTTGCTTATGAATATGTTACTGTCCTCATTAATATCTTTTGAGTGATATACCAAGTGGTGCTTTGAAGAGCCACTAAGAGATGTTTTAAAACCAATGACCTTACTTTTAAGATGAAAGAGAAGGACCGTTTCAGGTTTACTAACTATGAATTCAACTTCTCTGGCATGAAACATGGTATCTCTGAAAGAAATGAGGATGCTTCACGATCAGGATTTTTAAAGGTTGAGATAATTCGCTTCAACATCGAGACTTTCCTTAAACAAAATAGCTAAAGCGACAAATCAAGAATAGCTAAATAAATCTGTTGCATTTGTCAGACGAGAATTGTTGTGCAAATTTTAATACTTCAGAAAATGAACAATTGACATTGAAAACTACATCGTCAAATACGGTACACAATTATAATTAATTGTTATTAGCGAAGTCACAATAAAAATTAATTGATAAATTAAAAAATTCACAATAAATACAAATTGGCAAATAAGAATATTGAGCATATATACTTCTTCCGAGTATCTACACATGAATTAAGAGATATGCTATTAGTGCGTGAATCTAATCCGGAACCTCATGCTCCGGTCGCAGGAGCGCTAGCCACAGTCAATTTGTCATCATATAATGATTTTGTTATGTATTGGGTGACAAGAATATAAAATATGAGTTCCAAGGTACGTATGATTTAATTCTTATGTATGACCTAAATTTGAAGGTGAAACAATATAGGAGAGCAGAGGACAAGAAACAGAGGGTACATAAAATAACAGTTCCATCACTGTGACAGAGAAACAGAAAAGCAGTGTTTATTGAATAACATGTGATGATTAGACCAAAACTAGTGTTCATAATCAACCGTAGCTGAAATATTATTTCTGGGAAGTTGTATGAGAAATAAGAAGAGGTATATATTTCATGAAAAATAAATATTTTTTCTGTGACAATGGCCTTCCGTAATTTTATCTATCATCGGTACATTCTCTATCGTGATTGATTCATTTTGGTGTAATTTTTAATGCATTAATTTTCAATTAAATTATATTCAATTCAACTGAGTGTCTTCAATGACAACATTTAATTAACATTTTTTACTACTTGGTCAATTAATTGATTAATTCAAACGTTCTCACTGAAGTATTTTTCATTTAACCGCCCGGTGCATGGAGCAATGAACTCCATGTAAGTTTGAATAGAACCATATGCTATATGTTCCTGAAAATATCTTTGACACAAGGTCCTCAAATACAAATATGTCTGTTACTTATGCACTGCGTAACTCAAAAATAACATAGTAATTTTAACAAAAGAAACTATGTTTAATTCAGTTATAAATAATATAGCAGTGTGCAAGTTGTAAAACATCTTTTCTTTTCTTTAAGTACACAAGAGATTTACTCGAGCATGTAAGAGCCGTCAAAAATAAATATGCCAGAACCATTGAAATCACTACTAAATTAACACATGTTTTTCTCTCCACGTTTGCACACAATAAAACGTATTATTTGAATAAAGAATCACTCTATTATTATTATTATTATTATTATTATTATTATTATTCATTAACATACCAGAGTAATCAAACTTCCCAGCATATCGCATCCTATAATTTCCAACAATGGGTTGCGTATGTTACACCCGTTTAATTAATTATTTGCGACTAATAGAAGTTTCAAACGTTTTATTTTCTAAAATTACTTAATTTCTTTATCAATTTTGTAAGACTTTAAATATTTGTTGTGAAATAACATAAAGATCAATTAGGATATATAAGGTTAAAACATTTTTTACATTCCGTTAGTAAAAGATCGTGTGTGAATAAAATTCAAAATTTTAATTTAGAGAAATATAGAAAACTTAACACAAATGAGTTCCACAGATTATTTTCATTTATTAATCTGTAGATTGTTAAAATTAAAAAATGGAAATAAATAATAAATTGATGATTATCTATACACGTTTTTCGAGTTTGCATCGAGCTATTCTCTTGCGTTTAAATTGTGTTTTTGAAAAATATCAATATTTACCAGTACGTAACGAATTTGAACTATTATTGAATCATATCAGGTTTATTCTTCCGGCAATGGATAAAATATACAGGATAAATATTCTAAAATAGTATTAAAATATATACAGTTATTTACCCTATAGTATTTAATTTAATACACACTTGTATTACGTTGAGAAACCAATGAAACCAAACTGTTACATGAAACAGACCACTTTTTTATCCTCATTATAATATCACCCTTGTTCTTACAACCAAATTGGTCAGTTCTTACCATATTTTTGGCCATATGCTGTAAGCAAATGGATATGTGGTAGCAGCTATAATTCTTATGTTTGTCTTTACCACCTTACCAGAATTCCCACCGAAAATTGATATGAACCGTTAGTGACATTACGATCGTTCTTTGTTTAAATTTCACCGAATATAACGTTATTTTTTTTGTGTGTGAATGAGTGTTGTACAGAAACGGTTACACAAGGTCCCAAAGGAAATTTCTCCGCTCCGGAGGGTGGAGGCCATCGCAGATTGCGCAGCGATTTGAAGACGCAGCGCCTTCACATTAGAATCACAATAACACACTGTCCAGTGTCCGTCCGACTCCGCCGTGAGATCGCCCCTTGCGGGACACCCGTGCGGGATGAGGAAACTATTCAGATGCGCGCACAAACTTATTCTTTCTTAGCGAGCGTCGTCTTGTTTTCCTTTAAATGTCGTAACTGGACTGTCCGGTTGAGGAGGTCCGTGAGAAACGGTACATGGAGTACAGCGGTTCGGGGCGGGCGGGAGTCTTCTGGGGACGACTGGTCAGTTCCCGGGACTGGACAGTCCAGTTTTCACTTTGCGGAAGACAAGGAAGACGCGCGAGGGTGAGGGTAAGGGCTGAAAGGGGTGCGACCGCGAGGGGAGGGTGACGGCTCGAGTTAAGGCGGGCGCGCGCGCGCGGGCGCCTCGGGGTGGCTCGGGCCACGCGACTCGTCGGACCCGTTCTCGGGTGCGGCTCGCGATCGACAGGTTCTCGTTCCTACCTGTGCGTAAGGGGTTGGCGGGTGGACGAGTGAACGCTTCAGGGTGGGAAATACTTGATACCATCGCGAGGGTCAGTACTTGCATCACTGTGAGCGATTATTGTTAACGTTCGTTCGGTGTTCGTGCAACAGGAATGTCCAGTTCACGAAGGCTGCAGCATCAAAGCGCGTGAAGTGGACGATCGCCCTGCGATGGGAACCGTTCCTGTTTGTAGCGCGGAAGGAAATACCCTCGTAATGTCCGGTTTTGTGCGTCCGAGAGAGCATCCGCAATTAATTTCCTCTTTTCCGATTCGACGGGTAGGAGGAAATCCTTAGAAGATGGCCAACGGTTTGCGACAAGGAACGGTTGCATAACTCATCTTTCGTAAATCATAATGGAGCTTCTACTAATTTCCGACCCCTTTCTCCTCACTTTTTTCACCCTCTCCTCCCATTCATAATCCCATCAAACGGTTTTATTTCAATTCCGAAAGCATGACTAATCAATGTAGGAAATGATTGGCCTATGGAATTACTTATAAACGTGAGAAATGTATTGGATAGATCTTCAATAAATCATATTTAAGAACAACGTCTAGATTTACATTAAAAGTCGTGTACCACTAAAACACGTGTTCAGTATCAATATAAACGACCGCCACCTCATTGCGTGACAAAAATTGTAATAAAAAAGATCCCGCCGTTTAGATCTTCACTCAAAGTGATGCATTATCGTAATTTTACTCATATTTAGTTCACTAGACAACGGTAAAAATACGAAACCACTCCGAGTTTTCTCAATATGTAAGCATTGAATAGCGAATAACGACGACGCATTGTTGTCGGCGCCAAGGAGTTACTCTTGCCCGAAACCTGGCTGGGGCAAAGCTCCGAAGAGTGTCCACAAAATAAAATAAAAGCCAATTAACAAGTAAATAAAATAATGTAATTAATGGCGAATGAAAGTTAATGATATATCAATTTACTCCAACTGTCAAAAATGTGTTTATTTTCCTAGTTTCAAAAAATGTTGGTGGATTGAATATAACATTTATATTATTAAATAGAAAAGAAGAAAAAATGGTATTCCATTCCTATGTTCTAGGCTCTACTAGTCTATTACTCTTAAGTACCCCGTAGTTTGTCTTCCGCAATAAACCGCAGTAATAGGTAACAACAACCAAGTCACGACTGTGATTTCAAATTATTGGATAAGAGGGAGCAAAGCAATTCCCTAACTATCAACATCAATAGCAACATTGAAAAAAATGTTTTGGTCAAATACAGCTATGGAATATGACTCGTTTGCTACGAATCATAAAATGATGAACCCCTAATTAGACGATAAAGATTACTTCAAATAGTTTCATTTAAGGTAGTACTAGCGTAGGTAGAATAGAATCACTGAAATCAGAAAAATACACAGTAACATATAGATATTGTGATTGGAATAAACAGAATAAATATAAATAGAATGTATTTCATGAATGAATAATTGGAATAAACCTTAAGAGTAAAAAAATGTATTTCTTCTATTC
>NNCF01134674.1:335-41121 GCA_002313205.1 Laupala kohalensis
AACAATTTCAAAAACTATTTTCTTGCATGATTGTGTTGTCTTATGGCTCATATTAATTTAGTTTTATGTGTACTCAACTTTGGCACGGTTGTGTACATAAATTCTGTAGCCCCATCCTGGCCCGGGTTTTTCTCCGTTTTTCCTTCAGGTAGAGGCAGAGATATCATACAGGTTCTCTAGGCTTTGTCTAGGGGTGTGTTTATTGTAACAATAAATCGTGAATTTAGTGTTATTTCAATTCTTATGATTTTTAAACCATATACTCAGAATAATCTATAGTTCGATAATAACTTACATGTAATTTTTTGCTTAAAATTACAAACATATTGACATTNTCGCAGCCAACTTTTTATCTTATCTAGGAACTTTTGCTGAAATTTTTGAATCTGCCTTAGGGCCCTTGATCGGAATTGATGGGATGGTCCCTTGCTTGCTTCCGGAGAGTAAATTAGTTTTTTTTTTCCCTCCACATGGTCATACGCAGTTTGTACTGTTTTTCGACAATAAATTTTTAGTTATACATACATATACATATATATATATACATACATACTCAGACATACACATACATACACATACATACACATACATACACATACATACACATACATACACATACATACACATACATACACATACATATACATACATATACACACATATACATACATATACACACTCCATCTGCTTTTTATGGGTTTCTCTTTATTTATTTATTGGTACTACATCCATTTCTTTTTCTACTTCTCTTGTTTTGACTATAAATAAACATAAAAGTGCCAATTTAACTAGTCTATTTGAATTTAGAGTGAATAGTAAAATTCAGTACATCGGGACTAAATGTAATCAATTTTATCTAGATGAGCATAATTGTATATTTTGAGAAATTTTAAAAGAAATGACTGAACACTGATTTAAATACTTTGTTGAGAATTAGTATAAGAAAATTACTGAACTGTTCTGTAAAAAGTTGAATTCAACTACCAGTTCACAACACTTCTTGTATTAAAATTGGTGCATGTATTGGCAACTGAAGTCCTATTCACTGTGATTACTTTGACCTTTTTCTTACGAACATTACTTGTACCTTCCTCTTAGAATATTTCCAAAAAACTGATATACTCTGGCAACAAAGTTTGAGAAATTATGGGAATTATTTTTAAAACCACCTAAAATGACCTAGAAACTACTTTTGGGATGTATTTGTGAAAATGAAGTACCACAATTTTAATTACTCGTCGACTGAAGACTCAACTAACTCAAAATGATTTTTGACACTTTCTCATGGTGCATAACACTGTCTAATTAATTAGCTATTTTACTGAACATTTTCTGCAGAAAAGATTAATCAAGAAATTTCTTGATTTATTCCCTTTATGATCAGTTTTCAGACAAATACCAAATTTCAGATGCTTACTGCATTGTTCATTTTATGAGGAAAAGTTTTTCCTCAAACTTTTTTAAGATATACAGCACATTCTTAACTTTTTAAATACATGCAGCATATTCAGCCTTTTCCTTGGCCTTTTTCAAGCAAATGGTAAATACACGATTCTTCCTCCTTATTAAACTGTTTTCATTTCATTTTAGGAGTGAAGAACCTGCTCTCACTAACATGGATATTTCTACTGGCCATATGGTCTTGGTGAGTAACATGTCTTGATGGAATTTCATGAATTTAATTTCACAATGAGTTAATATCTTATAATACACTTTTTATGTTTTTCATTTAGTAAATACAAAAATTCATTCATTCCTCAGGAAGAAGGTTTTATGTACATTTTGTATTTTTCATTGAAATTTTTAGTTGGTTATTTGTATTCTGATGAAATAAGGGATAAATTTTGTTTCAGTCATACATGGAAGATCATTTGAAGAATAAAGATCGTCTTGATCAAGAATGGGTCGCCCTTTGTGCTTATGAAGCTGAACCATGTGCAACTACCATTGCACGGAAGGTGAGGGTTGTTAATGAACAAGAAGTCTAAAGCAAAATAAATTCCTCTTGCGTGACTGACTTCTGGTTAAATCATGCTGCTCTTGAAACATTGTTTCTCAGCAATTCTTCAAAAATAATGTTTTACTGTTTTTTTTATTAATCACAGAAAACATATTATTAAAGAAACAATGAGCAAAAATTCAGTAATTGTGAAATTTAAATAATAAAATTATTAGATTAGGGAAGATTTTCACATCTTCAAAAATCAATGTGAAGAATGTATTAATATATTTTTCAAGAAGAAAAATCAATCTTATTCTGGTTTTATTTAATTCTAGTGCATAAAAATACCTTCCATCAAGATTCATTTCTCATTATTTTCTTCTTCTTTAACAGCCAGAAAATGCTAAGAAGAATAGAAGTCTTGATTTTCTACCCTATGATCATTCTCGAGTTGTTTTGAATGACTTGACCAACATTTCTGGATCTGATTTCATCAACGCTTCCACAATTGTGAATATTTCTTTATTTATCTACTCTAAACTTTCTGAAGGATTGATTATGATCAGTGGTGGATCTATGGGTGAGGTTAAGGGGACTATAGCCCCCACCCCTTCCATTGAACCTGAACTTTCAACAGATAATATTGAAATTAACAAAATGTATCTTTATTCTTTAAAATGTATTTGTCATTTTAAACAATTATTAATAATAAATTTGGTTACTATTTAATGAATTGTTAATTACTTATTTTATGAATTGATGTATTATATTAAAATACAAAATTGCTATAATATTTATAATAATATTTACAATAATGTTTATAATACTGATAATAATATTACAATAATATTTATAATAATATTTATAAAATTTATCACCCCCTTGATTATGGTCTAGATCAGCCACTGATAATGATAATCACTCAAGACAAAAAATTGTCAGATCTACTATTAGAACAATAATCTAGTAGTATTTCATAATGGGGCTTACTATGTATGTTACTAAGCAAGATAATTCTGACAAGTAGTTTCAGGATTATCACCTGATTAATGAATTCATCCCTAAAAATGAATAAATTATATTTATACAATGTAAGTTTCATAGCCTGAAAATAGAGCTCAAACACATCCTTAATTTAATGAAATTTGAGCATTAATTAAATAATCATTCCCAATAATCATACACAATACACCTTTTAAAAACTGGTATGATACCTTATAGGTTTGCTGCCAGTACAAAGAAGACTTTTTTGCCATAAATTTTAATACATGGAAAAATAGGATTTTTCTTTTTCCTTCACTATTTTAAGTTTTGTTTCCAATGCAAAACCAAACTTTTGCTCCATTGCCATGAGATGAATACATTTTGAATTTTATGTGGAGAAAACTGAATTGTCAGAACTTAATATGAATGTGTTTCTTGATATACTTTTCCAGACGGATCATGACCCAAGAAACCCTGCTTACATAGCCACACAAGGACCCTTGCCTCACACAGCCCCTGATTTCTGGCAAATGGTTTGGGAACAAGGAAGTGTCGTCATGGTGATGCTCACCAGGCTAACTGAGGCGGGTAGTGCCATGTGTCACCGTTACTGGCCTGAGGAAGGATCTGAGCTCTACCACATATATGAGGTATGATAAATGGTATTGTAATCTGGATTCTTTCCAGTATTTTGTCAAGGTGTGGATATGTGAATGTCATTTCCAATAATTTTTTCATCTAATTAACACCTCATATTATCTAAAATTGTTTAAGAATCTGGTAAAATAGCAAAGTATTTTAGCAGTATGGTTGTATTGAGAATCATAATTTCTTAATTTAAATTATAGATACAGTGAAGAATGTGTGAAGTCCTTATGAAGTAGTGCAGAGGTTCTGAACTTGTGGAGCACATATTCTAGAGAGTATTGTATTTTGTTTCTCATTTCAAATAGCACTGTCATCATTGCCCATTTTTTAGGTCCATCTGGTGAGCGAGCATATATGGTGTGATGATTATCTTGTGCGTTCCTTCTATTTGAAGAATCTGAAGACTGGAGAAACTCGCACTGTCACCCAATTCCACTTCTTGTCGTGGCCTGATGCAGGAGTTCCATCTTCCACAAAAGCACTGCTTGAGTTCCGCCGGTAAAATTATTATATCACTTCTCTTTGAAAGTGTAACTTTGAAGAAAAAAATTTCCTACATTTTCATTATTACATTGTTTCTCAATTTTATCAAATTAAGCTCTTTATTGGATGAACGCTTTGTGTTTTGAACTTCATTAACCAAGAATTTTTATTTGTTTGAAAATACAATGCACAAGGACAATTCTTGAATATGAACAATATATTAATTTATTAAAAACTAATTTCTTTTAAATTAAATAATTACCAAATGTGTTTGCTCTTACAGAAAAGTCAATAAGTCATATCGTGGAAGATCCTGCCCTATCGTGGTACACTGCAGGTAAGTGAATATCATTTCATATTATATTTATCAGACTCAATTAATCTTATGACTTAAATAATGGCATATTTAGGTCTTATGACTTAATTTATTGCAAAATAAAAGAGGGAACTCCACCTTATTTCCACCATAAGACAAACTTCCTCTGGGATATAGACAATGTGGATGCCATATTTAAGTTTTCGGGAAGAAACTTGAAAGAATGGGCATAGTAACCAACTGATACATTATTTCATTGTGATTCATGTTGCATTGGATGAGTTTTATTCCAAAAGGAAATTTTATAACATATTTTTGTATAGTCAGAAACAAAACATCTGTGAGGGCTATCCTCTTAAGCATGTTAAGTCTGAATTATATAATATGAAATTCAGTTTTTATCATATGACAAAAACTTGTCAATTACATGTTTTCTGATTCTTTTGTACTTCCCATTTAGACTGCTAAAACAAAAATGAATTAGTAAAAAAATATGAAAAATCTCCTTGGATTATGAGTATTTTACTTATGATAAATATAAGTATTTTAAAATATTTTAATCCATCTGGTATTTTTATTTCAACATCCAAGATCATTTTAAAGATTATAATGTTTTCTGCTTTTTGGAGAGATGGTTAATATTTTAAATGTATTGTTTAAAAAAAATTATTCAAAATCTTTTTATATTGAAATTTGTTCATTACTGATTTTATTTAGAATGCTTTAATTGAATTATGATATAACTCTTTCAAATTCAATATTCAATTTTTTCCTTCATTCCAATTAGTCCTATTGCACACAATCAGTTGTCAGATTTCATCTCAGAAAAGATAAACTTTCTCCAAAATTTTTTTCTTTCTTTTCATAAATCTGGTATTACCACAGTATATTTTTTTATATTAATTGCCATGTTTTCAAACCAGTGATGGTGTGGGACGCACTGGCACATATTGCCTGATTGACATGGTCCTGAATCGAATGGCTAAAGGAGCCAAGGAAATAGACATTGCAGCCACCTTGGAACACATCCGTGACCAGCGTCCTGCTATGGTGCGTACCAAGCAGCAATTTGAATTCTGTCTCATGGCAGTTGCTGAAGAAGTCCACGCAATCCTGAAAGCTCTCCCATCCCAACAACAATCACAAGTCCAACCCCCAGCTCTCCCACCTCCTCCGTCAGCCTCTCAGCCCCAATTGCAACAACCCGAGGCTCAAACTGACAAAGCAGAGAAACAAGATAAAACAGCAAAGCATTCACAAGACAACAAGAAAACTGAGGAAAAGGAAGAGTTTGAAAAGAAACAGGTGCAAGATGTCAAGGAGAAGGAACCATAAGAGACAACCATTACTTACTGTAGTTCCAAGCTAATATCCCATCCAATGCAAACTGTGCTTAACCCTTTAGATGCATTCTGAAAGACCTCACATTCTTTATATGGCACTACTCCCTCATCAAGATTTTATTTTCTAGTTAAAAATGTTCATTCATGAGGCCTATTCTATTTGTGAAATGAATGATGATTCAATCAGCCTCCACCATTCTGTAGAGTTTACGTACTATTGTTTATTTTTGTATATAATATTGGTTGTCCTCTTATGGTGACCAATCATGTTTGCAGAACTCTCCTTGTGATAAAAATTCCTTTTTGAGCCTTGTGTTTGTGTGCATATTATCTATGATACCTGCAGAGAGTATACAATGTGTCATGGAGGTATAAGAATTGTACTAAAAATACTATTTTTTGTGAAATGTATTTTTTTTACTTTGAAAGTACAATATAGGCTCAATATTGTACTTTCAAAGTGCTTATACTGTGGATCTGATCCTATATCAGTCAATTGAAGATCAAGTGTCATAACTGTGTAGTTATATTGTCACAAAACAATATGGAAAGAAGAGAAAATTGTTGAATAGACTTTATTATTTTTATTAATTTATTCAAATAGATAAAAATATCCTTGTTATAGATCACTGGGTTATGTGAAGTATTTAATTTTCTATTACAAATAGAAGGAAAGATAAAATATAGTCATTAGTATTATATTAATGTGCACATGCTAATTGAAAAGTGTCTTTCCATTATATGTCTTTATTCTGAAATAAGAAACAATCTCTATTACAAAACCACTTGAATCACTTGATGATCTGGCACATTTTACCTACCTTTTCTTTTATTTTACTCAAGTATTTTAGAAAATATTTTTCAAAGAATTAACTTTTAGATAATGACTGTTACAAGTAGTTTCTTCATCACAAAAGAAACTGAAATTTCAACTTATTTTATTTGATAAATAATCTGAGAATGTAGACTTGTTTAAATTGGATGCTTGATGTGCAAATCATGCAAGCTGTGAAAGACATGTACCTGTACAGTTGTTGGTATTTTAAAAGAAGTTTTCAAAGATTTCATGAAGCTTATGGTGATGAAGAAAAAGCAGCAAATGCTGCAAAAGTATAAGAATGTATGATTAACATACAATATATTTGTGAGACATGAAAATATAGATCAATAATCATTTATTTATTTGATTGAAAATGACAACTGAGTTGAAATAATCTTTGATGTAGCCCAATATGTGTGATACCAAGGCCTAGTATTGGCTAACTTATGATAGATCAGTTTTTGTTCCTTTAGTCTCTGTACTTCCTTTCAATCAGGTTATGAAGCTAATCGTATATACAAAATGCATTCAGAACCTCCACTGTCAGGTAATGTGTAGCAGTGGTCATCACAAACTACTGGTTAAATACCTGTACCTATTAATAGTTAGTCCCTGTCTGTGAGGGTTACCTCGTCAGATAATTATTGTCATGACATAGTTTATCTCTCTAACTAGTGTGTATTAGATTTTATTGAATTTCAAATCTATTTTTTTTTGTAAGCTTTAATTGTGATATATATGTACATATAAGCATAAATATGTCTATGAATGTTTTGTGTGAAAAAATACATTAAAACTTATAAAAACATATTGAAAGATGTCAGTGGATACATAATTATTAATAACTTAAATATTATTTAGGAAAGTGTTAATGTATTTACTGTATTGTGTGAAAAATGAAAATAATGTTATAATTAATTTCATTATGGAGTTCTATAATACTAGATGAAAAACTATATTATATCAGTTTTACTTTTAAAAAAGTAAATTTGTTCATGACATAAGAAGTCTCTAATGTTATTATATCAGGGTTACTTACTACAAAAGATATTATATGACCCTTATGTATTTTTCTGTAAAATATTATTATGGAAACCAGTGGTACAGTCCACCTGTGAAAACCAAGTTGATGGCATTTAACCATTTTCCAGCTGTAAGAACTTGACGAAACCTCTTGTGGTCCCAGCCTCCACAATTGGATTTGCCAAGCAATGTCACTTTTGCCGACTTATGATCATTATGTGAGTAGAAACAGAAATTATATATTTCTGTTTGGTGTAGTTAATTGTCAGTGTAAAAAATATTCACATAATCACATCGTAAGAACAATAAAAGCAGTCTTAAAGCAGTGTGAGAGCTTTCGAAATATTTCTTCTTCTCTTCCAATTTGACGGTGTTCGAAAATACTGATAATAAATCGTAATTCATCAATAAATAATGAACCATGAATGGATTCTATTAAGAAACAAATCAACATTATGATTGTGTTGCAACTCGTTTTTAAGAACCAGATTCCTGTTGAAATATGTAGATTTGAAGGCAGCTACAATACCAGTGATGTGATTATGTGTCGCTGTACCATCACATTACACTTAGCACAAACAGGCCAATCTGTAATCTAAATTGTAGACTGAAAACAAAGGATTATTTGTGTATTCTATTATGACCACATAAACCATCAGCAGAACACAGTTCATAATGTATTTAATATGTATGGACATCAAAAGACTATTTTCTACAAGAGTTCTTTTCACTATAATTTAGGCTAAAAGTTTTTCTTTTCTAATAAAAGACTCACAGATAAGCAAAATGTACCATGATGTTATGCTTTAAATTATTGAAATAAAAGTTGTATTTTATGAAATAAAAATTAGGAATGTCTAGTGCAAAATATTAAAAAAATTAAAGTAGGTATTATGTATTTTGACATACGACTCTATTATCCTCAAAAATCAAAACAAAGGCAACAAATGTCCTGAATTAAAGCTGCTTTTCAAAAACCAGAATATATATATTTCAAGAAAAACTGCTGAGCTTCCTGAACTGCTAGATAAAAAAAACATGTGTCTAAAAAAATTTAATCTTAATTAATTGGTATTATGTTGTGAGTTAAGAAACTAAACTCCTGAAATTTATTTATTCAAATGATCCATATTTGTAAGTGCATGATAACAGTAAACTCAATGCAAAATGAACCCTTTTTGATTTGCAGACTCTTATCTATTGTAATATTTTAAGTAGAGGAATCTCATTAGTCCTTACATTTCCTCCACAATCATTACACACAATGGGAAGCTGAACCAGATAAGTATCATGTAAGATGAATATGATTTTAAAAACAAAAATAGGAGAGAAGAAACCATTCTTTTATTTTGAGGGGAAGAATTTTGAAGAGTTGAAATGGTGATTTCTAACTCTTGGTACATAGGTGTGTCCCAAAGGTGAGTTTACATTTGGGGAAATGGAAGCTGGAAAGATATTAGATAACAATTAACTCCACATTTATTGTTTAAAAATAACAGTTAATGGAATTATCTCATTGGGGTAAAACACAGTGTTTAATAAAATTGACCACTTCTCAACCTTTACTCTACAATAAGTCTTCAGAGAAATTCTTTTTTTACATGTCCATATCAAATCAGTAGCCAGAATAGAATCTCAAAAGGGAGTGACAAAAATAAATATTAATATATGCATTAATAATATATTTTAGACAACCATATATATGAAAAATTTGTATGAACAAAGAATATTTATACATGAAGAAAAAACTCCAAAGTTAACACAAAAATTATTTTTAACAACAAACGATATAAACAAACAATTAATTTAAAAACAATATGAAATACATACATTATATAATAACTTATTGGAAAATTAGAAACAACTGACTTCATGTTGTTACAATTTTTTATTTTATCAAATTTTCGTGAAACTTTTAGTTAATTAACACTTAATACTTATTTTGTTTTACTTTTTTAAATCTGAGGTTCCTTAAAATATTTAACAATAAGGAGGTTTTTGAAGGAAAGTCAAATTTTCTTCAATGAATTTACATAGCTGTAAAAAAATGTGTTTTCATTGAAGAAAATTTGACTTTCCCTGAAAAATCTCCTTTATATAGAGTATATCAAGGGTCAAGAACAAAAATGGTAAAATATTTAACTGCTACTGCATCATAGTTTATCTTTTTTGTCTATTTACTCTTGGTAAATACTAAAATGATGATCCTCACAGATCTGTGTAATACTCAAAAATTCTTGACAGTCACCAATATGTTACATCTTTCAATAATTCTTTGAATATTTTATTTTCAGATTTTTATGCACTCTAGTGTCATGGCCAATTTTTGTTTAGTTGGAATTTGAATATTTAGACTTCTTAAATGCTCATTTTATAGAATAGTGTATAAGAAAAGATAGACTGAGAAGAACCACACAGATTAGGTAATGAGTTCATGCTATGCTAAAGAAAATTTGTATGGGGGATATTCTAATAAATAGGTCCTGAAAAACCCTATATTAAGTCCAAAACTAATTTGAAAGGGAAAACAGATCCTGAAAGCCCCAAAAAGATAATGAAATAAGAAATTTGGTCAAGCACATTTTAGTAGTTGCTTGAAAAGTAGGGGATTTTTTTCCAAAGTAGTACTTGAAGCCAACCCAATTGTGGAAACAGATTGTTAAAGCATCTTTTAATTAAATGTAACCAAGTGTTAAAAAAGTAGTTCTAATAAGTGTTTATGTAAAATATAAGAGAAGCGAGGAGTTAATTCTAAAAAGTTCCCCAAAAGACCTGAAATTTACTTTTAGGTCTGTGAATATCCTGAATAAATAACAAAAGAAAATACATATTTAATGAACTATTATTGAATCTCAACATTCTGAAGAAAATCGTTGAGAAAACGTAGATGAGTATAATATATGTAATAAAATAATAATTTGTTGATGTCAACCTTATACTCCACTCCACTTACATTATTTGTGAAGAAATTCAGTCTCTGCAGTCTCAGGAGTTGGCAATGGAAGTTGCAGTCAACAGGAGTTGATAATGTGAGCAAGAGCTCTAGAACTCTTTGTATAGGGATAATCTGTTTACTGACAAAATGTTGTTCACTGAAAAATGTATCTATTGCTTGTATTCTAAAAGTCATTCCATTTTTTCTGGGTATTTAGATTAAGTCACTGACCTATTTTGAGAATCGGTGAGATTTTTGAAAGGGGGCAATACAGTAATACAAAGTAGGGCTAAACCCACTCTCCCTCTCTTTTGCATTGAGCCTCATCCATAAGTATAGACAGCGGTGGATCTAGACCCTAATCAAGGGGGTCCTATTTTTGCAGGGAGCATTTTTGTTTAAAAATTATGGTTTTACAACACAAACTTTATAAATATTACCTTTAAATAAAATGCACCAAATGAATAATTAACAATCTGGTATTATTAATAACAATTATTTATTAATGTTATTAATGGGGTATTATTAATTTTATTAATCTGGTATTATTAAATATAATAACAATTGTATTATTAATAACAATTATAACTAATAAATATTATAATTAATAACAGTTATTTATCTGGTAACACTTTTACAAATTTATCAACTTCAATTTTATCTATTCACTTCCAATTTGGGGAGGGGGGGGGGCTATAGCCCCCTCACCAATAGATCCACCACTGAGTGAAGATAATACTTCTTAGGAACAATCCTTCTTCTTTCTAAGCTTTCTATCCTTAGTTCCTAAACCTTCTAAGAAAAGCAAATTAGTTTTAAAGTTTCACTTAGGTAACGCAAATTTATTGTCTATCTTCTCAATTGTAGAAAAATTAGTAAAATTTATAAGCTAAACAATTACAAGGGTTATCAAGATTAATGCAATGATTTCAATTTGTAATTTAACATTTCATGAGATTAACATGTAATTTAATCATTAATTTCTTTCCTGCTGTAAGAATTCTGTGACTGAAAAATTATGAGCAGATTCTGATTCTGAGAGGAATTTTGAGTGAATAAACAGTACTTACCTATTTATTTCACCAGTAAATAGTCCCAATGAATAAATTTATTAACAAGTAGTTTTCTTCAATAAAGAAACGGTGCAAGTGCTAACGTCAGCTACACCCATAGCTCAAGGTCTTTTTGTTTTTGGAAGGCAATAATTTACACTTTATTTTACATGTTGTCGTATGCTCGTGAAATATAAATGCAACTTTGCAAGAAAACAAAACAAAGCTAAATTCCCCTTATAATATTTTTTTGTCAAAAAGCTGTAACGAAATGATGACCATATGGAAGATAATATACTTTTCACGGAATCGAGCAATTTGCCGGACTATCCCATCAAGTTCAATTTCTATAAACTATCACTCATCTTTTCATTCATCAATTTCAATGAATAACCATTCAACTTTTTTTGATGTCCGTAAGAATCTCACAATTTGTGTTAGTCGTGGCACAGTGAAGGAAAGGGTCTTCTTCGTGATTTCGCGATATCGTGTGCAAATATTACATAGTACTGTATTTTCATTTATAAAATAAAAATGACATAGAAGCAAATATAAATCGGGTTAATCAGTACTGTTATAATTTATAAGTTCAATTTAATATTTTGGTACAATAAGAAATTGTAGGGGTCTTGGATACGACACCCTTGTTTCCCCTCTCCCACTATTAGGTCGGGGCAAAATCATGTTCGAATTACCCTCTCGAAAGTGAAATAATTTCATTACGTTGCCTTCTTGATATTTATTGTTTCTGTTGTGGCAGCATTGACATCTTCCCGCGTTTTGTGCATCTTTAGGTTGCGTGAAAACAAGGATCTGATGTTGCGTAAATCAGAAAAAGTCCAGAAAATTGATTCTTCATGGTTGAAAACTGGATTTAGCACTATTGTCGGAGATAATTTTTGTAACTTTACAGAAGATTTATTTTGGTTTGTTACCACAGTTGTTAGTAATCATTCTAAAGATAAATGGAATTAGAATATTTCATGACGAGTACTTCTTGTTCCGAATAATCCGTAAGAATTTTGATTAAATTCTCTTAAATCTACTTTTAACATGATGGAAAGGAAAAGGCAATATAATGGTTCTCAAGGAACTAACAAGAAAAGCAGGTATGTACTGAATGAAAGTCTGCAGTTGTAAAACTAGAATTTTAGAAATTTGTATCATCTCTTCAAGTTCTACTGAATGCTATGTGAACAAGTGAAGGAAACCATATCTGGGTCTAAATAGGCAAAGTGGTTAATGCTACAAATATCCATTAGTCGAGATTGTTTATGAAGTTTTCAAAATCCCACTTTTGAAGTAGGATTGCTTTCTAGATATCGAGGAAATGGATAGTATGAGTTTTTGTGTGTTTGAGAAGGTTAATCATGGATGAGTGAATTCTTTTGAACATACTGTCTCAGAATATTTAACTCCATACTGTGACAGGTGCTACAGAACCTTTTTTTTTTTTTTTGTNTTGCATAATTCATTGTTTTGACTAGTTTAGTCACTCAAAGGTGATTTTCTTGTATCCTTTCCTGGAGGACTAGGATAGAGAACTTATTGGCTGTTATATATGGTTGAAATATCACTTTAATGTTGAATGTGAAAATTTAAAAAAAATTCTCTTTAGTAAGATTGTATTTAACTTTATCTTACCTTGTCTTATAAAAAGACATTTTTCTGCAGGAGAATGTCGAGAAGTAGTTTCTATCAACTTTCTTTTAAGCTTATAAAATTTTATAAAAAAGAGTACATAACCTTATACTTATTACTTTTTTCTAGAAATGCTTTGGATGATGATGATGTCCGTAGTTCATTTGCTGATGAATTGGCTGTTATGGATCAATTTGACAGTCAAGAATTATTTGATTCTTCTGAATTACTGGGCCAGGTACATCATACTTCATAATTTTTCTTAAGTCAAGTTTCTTTTTATCATTGTTTCATTTAACTTCTTTTTTCTCTTGCATTTTCTTTTTTCTCTCAAAAGTTATTTAATATTTCTGTTTCCTAGAAAAATTATTAATTATTATTTATTTATTTCATATAGAAGGTATTGGGTAGTATGCTATCTAAGAGTAAATATATTACTTGTCAAGGAGAAAATAAGTGCTTGAAATGTGTACCTTAGATATGAAGTCACATAGATAGTGATTATTAAGTTGTCACCAGATAATCTTTGTGCTTTAAATTAACTAAAGCATTCAAAGTAATTCTTGATACAAGAAAGATAATTTATCTTGAAATTGCATGTAAGATTGTCATAATTAGTTAATATTTAGGTTAAGCATTTGCTAAAACATTAAAATTTTGGTATTATAAATTGATGTGATATGATTTAAAATGTTACAAGTTTTGAAAGAATTGCATGATGTTACAGGTTTTGTTATGACATCTCTTTGCTCCAAGAAGGTACTCATATATAAATATGTCAATTAATGTATTTTGCTCTGGTGTTTGCCTATGTTTGTTGTTACTTTCATTCAATGCTTTTTCTACTTATGTTATTTTGCTTGTCACCGGTAACTTTAAATTGCATTTTTTAAATCCTGTTTTCATATTTTGTCTCTCTTGTAAACTTAATTCTTATGGTCTGTAGTTTTAAATTGTAATATGTATATAAAATTGTTTAATTCATGGTTTAGACCAGAAATTCTAATGAGTTCTTTTATTGAGGTCATATTATTGTCATTAATATTGTGGGACTAATAGTTTATTTAATATACTTGAAATAGTTGTTTATTACTTGTAATATGATTCTATGATTATTTGTCTATGATTCTATGATTATTTCTTAAGTGACTTTTTACTATAAAAATGGCATTTTGGACACAAACAAATTCAACTATTTTTTAGGCATTGTTAATGTTTAATTTTTATCATTATTACTTTTTCATTAGCCAACTTCAAGTTATTTGAATAATTATACAACCTTGCATCAGTTTGAAAAATGTGAATTAGCTCAGCAGTAATATTTACTCTATATTTTTGTTTAGCGAATTTTCTAAAAATAGGGTATACTCAAGAAAATAATATAAAAATCAATGTTGGAGATTTTATGGGACGAAACCAACTTTTTTTATGCGATGAAACTAAACTAAATGCTATCAAAATGGATTGATAAGAATTAATGTATTTGTGCCCATAATTTTCCTGTGTGGTGAATCCACATAACTTAACAACTTAAATGCTTATCATCATGTAATTTTCTGGAAATGATGTACCTAATTTATTTATATATATAAATACTTTTACAAACATAAGAAACAATCAGATCCATCATCCTAAATGCCTCATATTGGGAACTATATTTTACAATTGAGTTTGAGGTGTAAATCTTCACACATTGAGAGGTTTCCTAGAAATCTTTTTTGAAAAAAATAGTGCAATTTCAGTGGTAGTTTTGCCATTTTAAAATAATGTAATTAGATGATTCACCAATTGGTTTGTGTGTGTTACTTGAACTGAACTTAATTTAAAATCTGAAATTGTTCAAACTTTCTTAACTAAATTAGTCTAATTTGAATTTTTTGACTGATAAAATAGGAGTACTTTATTGAAAGTTAATGAAATGAGACTCTAAAAACTAACCCAACAAAACTTAATTCAGGAGTGAGAAAATTACAAATTATGTAATAACTTCTTTTACCCAATCTGATTTGCCAGTAATAGCACCATATTTTAACTCTTAGTTGACTGACTGTACTAACGAGTATCATCAATTATATTCCACATTTGTGTATTATTTTAAAATGTCTTTCTTACTGGTTAGTTCATTAGGGGACCTTTCTTCAAACCTGTTAAGAAGTTTTGGTTTTGTGAACTATAATATTTGCCTTCCAGGTCTAGATTAAGTCACATGAATAAAAGTGTATTTAGTTTTTCTTGTATATTTGGATATATTTGTCCAAAATATTCATGAGTGATGATTTTACAAAACATATCTGTAGTTGAATATTTAAATGAGAAGTGCTCATATTATTACTGTATTGATGCGATGCAAGTTGGAATAAAGTTTTGTTTTTATTAGATGATTGAATTCTTTGTCATTTTTTATTTCTAATTCAATAAAGATCAGAAGAAAATATAAATAGTTCTCCAAAAACCATTAAAATTGTGGGGGAGAAATGTGTTTTTAGACATTTTTTAAATTAGAGAAAGCATTTTGATTATAAGCAAAAAGAAATACTTTTTTTCTTTGTGCAATTGATGAAGGGTTAATCTGTTAGCTGCAAAATATGAGTATCCATTGGTCATACTACTCTAATGAATTAGTCTTGTACCACACTTTTCATTGATGTATGATTTCCCTATTAGTGTTTCAAGATGTCCCATGAACGTGGTCTTGTACTATGTTTTACTAAGATCCCATAAAATATCAACTTTTAATCTAATAAATAACTTGATAGTTTTATGGGATTTGTATTTTCCATGTAATGAGGTGGTGATCAGTGTACTCTTCAAAACAGCAAAGTTGCTGTATGTTGGTATTTTTATGTTATGTCTACTGTATAGTTTACACCATATAAATTTTCTAATGTATAGTGGGGAAAAGTATTTGTATAATTATTGTAGTTGTAATTGCAGGGTCCTGAGACCAGGCAGACAAGTGCAAGATGGAGCCGACCGTCACCTCCCTCCTTAAATCCCCAGAAGGATGTTCTAATTTTCCAACAGATCGATATAGATCATTACACAGGTGAGTGGTCAGTGTTTGGCACACTACAAGGATTATCATCTGCTTGTCTTTTCCAAAACCTCAAATTACTACCCTTTTCTCTAAGAGTGTCGTGTAATGATAGACCTGAAATAATTTTCTAAAATTCTTTGAATGTATGTTATGATCCCTCCTTTTGTGACTACATCTGTAGACATTCCTTGGAGAGAAATCACTCCGTAATTTCTATTTTTTGTGCTCTGAAAAGTTTTGTCTCGGATGACCAATTACATCTATTTTGCAATGTAAATTTTCTTCTAAAATTTTTGTTCATTTGTGGTTGTAATTATAGCATTACCTCTACGATAAACTCTTTTCTGCTCTATATTAATGTTTCAAGCAAAATGAAACCAAAATATCAACATAAATTATTAACAGTTTTAATTATTTGATGTAATTAAAGAATCCTCCACTGAGATTGTTTTATATTGACATTTTTTATTATTACAAACATTAACTAATGTTTTTTTTTCTATCTGAGATGTAAATCTATCATTTAAAGTATGTAATAAAATGTCTTAACTTATTGAAGTGGGCATATTGCAAACATTTCTCTCTATTAGTGATGAATAATAAAGTTTTTGTTTTCTTTCAGGACAACTTCTACCAGGTATGCCAGGTGCCCAACTTGGTCCTGTGCCTGTGATGAGGATGTATGGTGTGACAATGGAGGGTAATTCTGTATGCTGCAATGTTCATGGATTTTCCCCTTATTTTTATGTTTCTACACCACCAGGTTTCACAGATAGACATTGTCAGGAGTTCAGGGTAAGTTTTTTTAAATCTTTTGGTGAAATTTTGTTACTCATTTTATTATTTAAATGTTAGAAAATTTGAAGTTTGGATAAGCATAGTTACTTAATACTTTGTTGTTGTTTTTTAATTGTTTCCTTTCTTCTAGTATTTAAGATCAATGTTTGTCTGGAATGCAAATTTATATCATTTAATGAATAGTGATGAAATAGTGTGAAATGATCTAGGAGAGACGGTTTGATGTTTTAAAGTTTTACCCCTCATAAATAAGATTAGCGAAAAGATTTTAACAAGTTTTTCATGAAAGCACTGTGCAGTGATCGTTGAACATGGACATAGTTGAGGGAGATGATCAGAGGAAAGGGATGTTTCCGTGGATATATCAACAAATAATTTTATTTCATTGGAGATTGGAAACTTTACGATAAACCCAAGAAAATTATTTTTTCATAATATTAGTTATTCTTCTATTAATACTTATGTTTAAAGGTTATGTTGTTTGTTTCCTGCTCCCTTTATCAAAATGTGAAACTGCTGGGAAGAGACCAATTTAAAATCCTAGCAACTTGGATGTTTTTGGAAATAATACGGTGATTAATTGTAGTATATTAACTACGTTACTTATTTGAGAAGAAAATTAGCAAATTCATACTGAAATAATTAGAGGTCTATAGCTAAATATTTTTTGCTTTTGAAAATTCATTTTTCATTATATTTATGCACCATTTTTTGTGATGTAATTGAACAGACCTGCATGGATACAACACGACATATTTCAGAGGATATTGTATTCTAACATTTTCTACTTAACTGATTTGTTTTAGTGTTGTGATTAAAGCATATTTTTAATGACTTTTCTTCTCTTAGGAATCACTGAATACTGCTATGCTGGCTGATACTTACATTGCTCGAGACAGGGTGCCAGTTGCTGTATTGTCTGTGGACACTGTTAAAAAGCAGAACATGGTTGGTTACCGAGGAGAGGAACCTGCAGTATTTATGAAGATTACAGTCGCCCTGCCAAGACACATAGCAGGAGCTAAAAGACTTATGGAACGGGGTGTGATTATCAATGGACTAGGGCCTCATGCGTACCAATTCTTTGAGTCAAATGTGGATTTTGATATTCGGTAATTTTTTTTAATTTTTTATTTTTTTCATGTTTATTGAAGGACTAGATGCATCTGTGCTTTGCATTCTAGATGTCTGGCAGACAATGTTTACAAAATGTGCATTTCTAAATAATATCTAATAATCATTTCACCTTGCACACATTATTAGAATGAAAATGAAAAAAAAATTGTGAACAAAATTAAGGTTCACTTTTAAATAACTTCTGTTTAGGTTTTGTAGTTAGAAGTAAGTTGCCAAACATACTCAGGTTGCTAAAATTAAGTGTGTAGAAAAATAATTGTATTTCCTTTGGTTATAGATGCTAATTTCCTAGGAAAAGAAAAGTTCATGCTAAAAAAGTAATGTTCATTTGCTTAAAATGATTTGTAAAATTAATCTCTACGTAATTTAAGCAAAATCTCGCTTTCTAGCCAAAACCCAGTGGGATTTAGGGACTTTCATCCACCCAGTGTGCCAACCCTAGATTAAAATGTATTGTATAAGTATGTCTAGCCACAATTTGGTACTGTAGATATCCATTGTAAGTATTGGCTAATCATTCACTGGTAATTTTTCTGTGATTTACTTAAATAGTTAATTGGTGCATTTTTGTGGTGGTACCACTTTTTCCAAGTTTCGTTTAGTGCAGCTCTGTCCAGCTTATCTTAACCCATGGACCATTTTCTATACATTTTCAGTCGATCAGACTGGCAAAGGATAGGGCTTGGCAAAATTTTGTGTTACAAATGAAACTTATAGGTCATTTGTTTATTTTGATTATTAACAACAAATGTGCTATTTCATGCCGGAAAAATTGAACAGTACATTACTTTATTTTCAAAAAGTATTTTTAATATTTAGCATTATAATAAAATGTTTTCATATTTTCTTGTATGGCGAGGTCATTTTAAAACACATTTTTGTATTTTCTCTCACCTGTCATGCCACATCAAAACTAATTCTTACATTACTTTCTGATAAAATAACACAGTCGTACCCCACAAATGTTTCATGAGAAATTTGATGTTAAATGTATTATAACTCATGGGTCGTAAAAAAACGTTTCACAGGCAGCCAGACAGGGCTGATTTAGCCCCATCAATAGTTATTAAGACAGAACAGTTCTGATACACAGCGACTTAATTTTTGTCAGTACTGAGAACAGGTAGTGTGAAATTAAGGATCTGGATCCAGAATCTATCTCATAGAAAGTTATTGATAGTTTACTTCTAGATTTCAATGCATTTAAGATTTTATTAAGGTCCAGTGTTTTGATTTCATTGGAGGGTTATTTAAATTAATTATTTATTAAGACTGAAAAAAACAGATTATAGTGACTTATAATATTTCCAAGTAATAGTTACCATGACCAGAAAACACTGGCTACTGCAAGTATCACAATCACAACACAACATATGTGAGAGACAACTACTGGCGAGACAACAATTCCGCATCGCAATATTCTCGGAAAACCGAGATGTCTATTTGTTATTATAAATATATGCTTGTTTAGGCATACAATATCCAACTTATCATTGCTATGTTAATTGATTTCAAGAGTAGATGCTGTAAGTTCTCTAATAATGCTTGATAAATTTTGTTTAATATTTCTTATAGTCTATGGTATGGTGAATTATTGTTTTTCCCTTTGTCCCCAAGTACAGATGTTTTGAAGAGTAATATACAATGTACTTGACTTTCATTGTTTTCTTGCTGCTATTCTAGTTTTATGGTGGACACAGAAGTTGTGGGGTGTAGTTGGGTGGAACTTCCTCCAAGGACTTGGAGGCTTCGCTCAAGAGACAATATGAAGACCCGATGCCAAATAGAAGTTGATGTGGCTTGGGATAAATTCATATCACATGCTCCTGAAGGAGAATGGAGTAAAGTAGCCCCATTTCGCATTCTCAGCTATGATATAGAATGTGCTGGAAGAAAAGGTGCAGTAATTTACAGTTCTTTTTTTAGTCTAACATAAAATATGGTATTACTTTTCTTTTTCATCCCCTGAATAAATATTTTTCTGGTTCTTGCTTTCTTTCCCCATGTTTGATGGAAAACTAATGACTTGCTAAAATTATGTTTGGAGAAGAGTATATTAGATCATTTGGCTCAAAGTTTATCATAATTTGCTTGACTATATTGTTTTGTAATTGAAGATTTTTTTCACAATTATGAAGGAATATTTTAAAACTAGTATGAAAACTTGGAGTAACTATAGTTCTTAAATCTTGATATGTTTTATGAGAAATTTAACAGATTTCACTTGGACATTTCTGTTGCTTATTGTATTTTATTTGTTACATGCAATAAATGTTGTTCTACAAAGAAAAATACTTTGAGAACTTAAAGTGGAGTCACTATAGTCAAATATTGAGAGGTGTTGGCCATACACTCCCCATAAATTAATTCTCCAGGACTAGTTTTGGGACTAGTGTTTCTCTCGTCATCAACCCCTTCTGAGTAATCTGCGCTCTTACACTGGCGAGTACAAATTTTGAAATTATACCTTTTTCTAATGGAACCTCCAAACTGGCTGTTCAAATTGACCAGTTACATTATTTTAAAAAGCACCTTGTTCATAGTGTTTTTTATTCCTAAAATTTGTTGCTACAGCCAATTTTTCAATATATCCAAATTTTAATGTTTCTGCTTATAAATATTTACATCTTAAAAAGTTTCAAATATTTCAATTTTTTTTTCAGAACTGGAAATAAATTATTTATGTACTAATCTCTAGCAGATCATCAGGTCATCATCAAAAATTGATAATCTCCAGTAATGCAAACAAAGTTCCATATCTCCCTAACAGCCAGGTTTTTATTTCCTTGTTCTTCCCTATTTTAGATATGTTTGACACTCATTTCCCCATGTTTCAAACAAAACTATCAAAATTTTACGGTAGTGACTCAAAATTGTTCCCAAAGTAATTTGATGTAAAACTAGAGTGATCTTATTGCCCCAAATGTGGGACGTGTCTTGATGGAAAGTTTACATATTCAAAACTTGAATCTTCTCACATTAATTTGTATACTCAATTTTCCTTTTTCTTTCAGGAATCTTCCCAGAACCAAACCATGATCCTGTTATCCAAATAGCCAATATGGTTATCCAACAGGGTGAGCACGAGCCATTTTTAAGAAATGTCTTTACATTAAAAACTTGTGCTCCAATCGTGGGTTGCCAAGTATTGTGTTACGAGGAAGAAAAAGAAATGTTGGAGGTAGTTGAGCAATACGTATCAAATTTTATATTAGTGCACACAACAATGGATCCATTTTAATTTAAATCTTCATTTACAGAAATGGGCTGAATTTTTTAGGGAAGTTGACCCTGATATAATTACTGGATACAATATAAATAATTTTGATTTCCCTTATTTGATGGATCGAGCAAAACATCTTAATGCCAGAAATTTTCATTTTCTGGGGAGGATAAAGGATATCAAGTGTGTAAAATTCTTGGATGTAATTTTTCTATTCATGTAACTTTGTATTTTAATGTCATGTTGAAATTTTAGGTCTGTTATAAAAGAGCAAGTACTACAGAGTAAGCAGATGGGACGAAGAGAAAATAAAAGCATTAATGTTGAAGGAAGAGTTCCATTTGATTTGCTTTTGGTGAGTTAGCATCTTGAACTAGATGAGGGAAGCCTGGATGAACATGTTAATAGACCATCTCCTAAATTAAATCATGATTATAATCAAGTTGTAACTATATTGAATTTCAGTTCATTGCGTTCTTACAGAGATTATTTTGACTTATTATTCTTATATAACATGATTAATTGTTATGTCGATTCAATGAAATTATATTCTATAATCCCCTGGGTTATAGTTGTATAGTTCTCTAGTTCCTTTTGCTCATATGAACTCTTATTATTATTCTCCTATATAGAAGATGTGTAGGCTAGCGAACTGTAATTATATTGTTAATTAAGATAATCTGATTAGCCGTTTGGAACCGATTGACTGAAGATTTCTTTTATATTTGTTGTATTCCTTTCTAATGATTAAATTTTTTAATACTATGTAATAATTGGGTGATTGCCTGTTTCACATATGCAAATAAATAAATAAACTTAGAAGAAGAACACTTACTGAAGTAAAATAGAATGAAATAATGTAAGTAAATTCTCGCATCTCTGTACTTCAAAAGGTCATGTTTACAATTATTATATTTTTTGTTTTATAAAAACATAATTAACATTGAATAACTAGTACTAATCGGTAATAAGAATTTTTTACATATGTGTTCACTATTATTCAATCACTGCAGTAATTTCAAATTACATTTACTACCTACAAGGAAAAATCAGGATGTTATTTTTTATGAGTGATCATTATTTTGGAATCATAATACACAAATCAATGAATTCAAAAATGAATTGCTACAATAGAGATCCTTACCAAATTTGTTTTGAAATGGAGTTTCAAAATTCTGCCCGTTATTCTCTGTTAAAGACTTGTTGACTTGACTATCAAGATTCATTATTCTTTTAACTCTGACACCTGAAATATTTCTGGATAGGGATCTTTAATTTTTGTAGCAATTCACTCCTCGAAAAACATTTTTTGAACTTTTTTTGAAATGCTTTCTTCTAGGTAGTAATGTTTGTATTTTGAAGTGTACAAAGGCGAAATTGTAAGTGATAATTTGATTTGTTAGCCTTGTACCAGGACTAATTACTGTTGTAGAATTTTATTGCTCTTTACACATATTTCCTTAAATGTGTTTACATTTTTTTCTTTTAGGTATTGGTGAGGGACTATAAATTGCGGTCATATACATTAAACGCTGTGAGTTTTCATTTCCTTCAAGAGCAAAAAGAAGATGTGCATCATAATATAATTTCAGACTTACAAAATGGAGACCCTCAGACAAGACGCCGCTTGGCAGTATATTGCCTCAAAGATGCATACTTACCATTGCGACTCTTGGACAAGCTTATGTGTATCATCAATTACATGGAAATGGCTCGAGTTACAGGAGTGCCTCTTCCTAGTTTGCTGACTCGTGGGCAACAAATCAAAGTGGTTTCTCAGTTATTACGAGTGGTAAGCATACTTCAAATTAGTTCATCAAAATACTGTGTAACTTGTGTAAGTTAAATTCTAAAATGCTTTGCAAAGTTTAATGATTGGCATGTTATCCTTCACTTCCTCTTGGTTATGTATTAAAAATGTGTACTTTTTATGTTGTACTGAATATGGCACCAAACATTATTTTGTATTTTAAGTGATCAACCTTAACAAATACTGGCTCAAACAGTTTTAGTCCATTAATCTTATTCTCTTGAAATGTTCTAATTGTGTAAAAATTGCAGAGGAAGTTGGGTACGTTTAAATTTTCTCTACCTATTACTGTCTCGTGAATCTTGTGAATACTTTATGGAATGCTTTCTTTTAGTTTAAGAAATAAAGTTATGTAACGTCTGTCATTTTTAGTCCCATGGCAAGGGATACCTCATGCCTGCCTATTCAGGAGCCGCTCAAGATGAACAGTATGAAGGTGCCACAGTCATTGAACCTAAGAAGGGCTACTATAGTGATCCCATTGCTACTCTTGATTTTAGCTCTCTGTACCCAAGTATCATGATGGCTCACAATTTGTGTTATACTACCCTTCTACCAGCAGGTGTTAAAGAGAAATTGGAGTAAGTAAGAGATTTTTAAAGATCCTGTATATCTTTTGAAGTTAGGTGCGGTTAGTTAATGTTTGTTCAGAAAGTTAAAAAAACAGCTTTATAGTGCATTAAGTCCACTTAAACAATCAAAAGATTTTGTAGAAAGATTTTTCTGCTGAATTATTTTTTTATTTTCTGAAGAAGTAATTTTTCTATTTCTTTTGTGTTGAATTTTAGACTGAAAATATATTTTCCTCTCCTAGTTTGTCTCCAGAACAATATACCAAGACTCCCGCAGGCAATTATTTTGTGAAGTCTTCTGTTCGAAAAGGCTTGCTTCCAGAGATTCTCGAGAATTTGCTTGGGGCTCGAAAACAAGCCAAGGCTGATTTAAAAAGGGAAACTGATCCTTTTAAAAAAAAAGTGTTGGATGGTAGGCAGCTTGCTCTAAAAATCAGTGCTAATTCTGTGTATGGTTTTACTGGAGCCCAGGTGGGAAAACTGCCATGCTTGGAAATTTCTGGGGTAAGTTTTTTTAAACACTTTCTAATGGCTGGGATGTATGCTGTTGCCTCTGCTAGATGGCAATAGTGGTTTTTAAGGTCGTTTTGTGTGATAATTGTTTGACCTACTATTTCAAATCAAACTAATTCAAAGTTCTCATCTAGTGTGACACTTAAACCTGGGAATAACCGCCCACCATTCTTGCTCTCATCTGCCTTGAACTTTTCATATTATCTGCCATTACTTTCATAGTTGGTATGTTCTCTTGAATTATCAAACTATCTCTTTATGTTGATAAATATTTTTTTTAAAAAAATTATTTGTTGAAGAGTGTGACAGCTTATGGGAGAACTATGATTGAACAAACTAAACAAGAAGTAGAAAATCATTACAATGTGGCTAATGGATATCAGAATGATGCTGTTGTAAGTACATTTGAGGTAGTAATATGATAGTTACTTTCATTTTTAGTTCTACTTATTTTTTGTACTCTTAGGTAATATATGGTGATACTGACTCCGTCATGGTTAAATTTGGAGTAAAGACATTGGAAGAAGCTATGGACTTAGGACGAGAAGCTGCTGAATTTGTTTCAGCTAAATTTGTTAAGCCAATCAAGTTAGAATTTGAGAAAGTGTACTATCCCTATTTACTCATAAATAAAAAGAGGTACGCTGGTTTGTACTTCACTAGACCAGACAAGTATGACAAAATGGATTGCAAAGGTATTGAAACAGTCAGAAGAGACAATTCCCCACTTGTTGCCAACATGATGAATACATGTCTTCAAAAACTGCTGATCGATAGGTAAAAGTTGTACATTTCACTATGATGAGATTTTGTTACATTTTTGTGGGGCATGCTTTCCCCATCGTGCTTTGAGAGTCCCTAGAAATAATATAAATTGTAACCTACTGATCTTTAAATCCCTTTGTGATAGGATGGATGAAATTTTTTGTATATTTTTTCCCCTTTGAAATGTTTGTCTTTTCTGGATTAACAGAAAAAAGAATCTCTCCTGCACCAAGTTTAAAGTGGCTTATTTAAATTTTCAGTAAAATTATTTCCTTGTTTATTTCATGTGAAATAAACCAAAGAAAAAGCTGTTACTGCTTTTTTTTTTTCATTAGTCCAAATTTTGTTTTAAGGGACATTTTATGGAAACATCAGGTTTTATTATTTCCAGTTTTATAAGCAAACTATTTTTTCACAGAGATCCTCAAGCTGCTATCGATTATGCCAAGCACATTATATCTGACCTTCTGTGTAACAGAATTGATATTTCACAGTTGGTCATAACAAAAGAACTCACCAAGTCTGATTACGCTGCTAAGCAGGCCCATGTAACTCTTGCAGAGAAAATGAAGAAGAGAGATCCGGGAACTGCCCCTAAACTTGGAGACAGAGTGCCCTTTGTTCTCACTGCTGCTGCAAAAAATACTCCAGCTTACATGAAAGCAGAGGTTTGTTATATAGATGAATACTTTTTGTCTCAAATTAATAATTGTAACTGATGTATGTATTACCAGCATAAGAAACAAGTTATTTCCAGCTCATACCCTAAATTTTTTCTTATTATTCTATTTTCTCTCCACAGGATCCTATTTATGTTCTTGAGAACAATATTCCTATAGATTCTAAGTATTACTTGGAAAACCAACTTTCAAAACCTCTGTTACGGATATTTGAACCAATTCTGGGAGAAAAAGCAGAATCCCTTCTCCTCAGTAAGTTGTTCTTTTTATCTTAATGATATTTGCAATGTATGTGCTAGTTAGTTCATATCATTACTTGACATAGTAAATTTAGGCATAAGAAAGGTTCATTTGAAACACCTAAAATATGTTACATTGTTATAAACTCTGATCCTACCATTTTTAATTTAAAACACGAAAAGGTAGTTGTTTTGGCATAGGTCTCATAATGATTAAAATCAGTGCAGAGTTTTTCAATTATTTGGGAAAGAAAGTGATTTATACATTTTATTATATATTTTATCACTGTAAATTTTTAAAAAGTAAATCCTTTTCGTAACATTAAGTTCTAACTGTGGATGGGACAGTAGCAAGATTGCTGCCTCATATGTAAATTTATGTTTTTGAAAAATTTACTGCTACCAATGGCTGTGCTGTTTGTTTAAATTATATATTCTCAAAATGCTTGTCTCATCTAATGCTTCTATTTCCTTTTTTTAGCCTCATGTATAATTTGTTACAATCACTCATTCTATTTTGAGAATTCCCCGAAAGTTTTCCACGTTTTGTTTTTTCTCTAATTTGTTTCCTTCATAATTTTTTTTTCTATTGTCTTGTTTTTTAAGTTAATTAATACTATATTGAAATCCTTTTATTACACAGGCATAACTACTTGACAATCCTCCAAATTGTGTATTTTTTTATTTAATGGTATTACCAATATATGATTGAAGCTATTGAACTCTACAAGAGACTAGCAAATTGTGCACTAACCATTTTTTGAATGTATTTTGTCAGTGTCTACAGGAATAGGAAATTGGAGCAGACATGTACAGCATTTGTCCTAACACAGTCCCCCACCTTTTTTTCCAAACTAATTGCCCAATAATGAGGTGGGGACTATATTTGAATTTTCGTATGAGACAGTTGCTCATTCAAAGTTTTGTGGGTGAAAACGAGTTAACCGAAACCATGTCTTAAACAACAAAAATACACAAAGAACATCCATTGATGGCAGGGTTAGACTCTCATTTGAAAGAGAAACTGAACTGGTCCATGTCATCCAAAAATGACCGATTGGCGTCATCGTGCCGACTGTGACACACGTTTCTGTCGAGAGACAGGGCTCTTCTTCTTACTTTGAGCTTATCTCAATGATTTGATGGAGGTAGAAATGTGTTCTCTTTTTTTCCCTATGAATTTGAAAATCAACAACCTATTCTCGTATAGATGGATGAAACTATCATTTTTATGTTGTATTATTCTTATATAATATAGTGTTAATCCCAAAATGATTAGCCTCCATTCTTTTCTCAATCTGTCTAACTTGGATCTAAAATGTTCCATTTTTCTAATTAGTTAGTTTCTGTTTTTCTGTATCATGTGGACTTCATTGAAATGTTCGCATCTATTTTATAAATGCCTACACCTACTGCAATTTCAAGTTCAAGAATTGACTTTTCGATATGAAGTTCTGTTGGGAAGAAATCTAATTTCAAAATTATCCACCCATTTGCCACTAGGATATCACAAGAGGATTTTTGTATAGTAAGAAGTTTGCTGAAATTTAATATTCCTGAATGTTTCTTCTAATGAATGTACATTAAAAATTAGCTTTTGTCATGAAATTGAAGCCACATATCACTGATAATTGTTTTGCCCTTTCATTTTATTAACACTGCTTTGTATTTAACTTGCAACTATTAAGTTTTTAGTCAGTGAATAAATAAGAATGTTCAAGAAATATTGTAATGTATCTTCCAGAGGGAGATCACACTCCTAGCAATTAAGAAATATTATTATGTTTCTTATAGGAGGAGATCACACTCGTAGCAAGACAGTAGTTACTTCAAAGGTCGGAGCTCTCGCTGCTTTCACAAAGAGAAAGGAAACATGCATTGGTTGTAAAACTGTATTACCCAATTCTTCAGCCCTTTGTAGCCATTGCAAGTCTCAAGAATGTCAGTTGTACCAACAGGAGTTATTCAGATTCTGTGAGCTTGAAAACAAGTTCTCCCGGCTATGGACTCAGTGTCAACGTTGCCAGGGGAGTCTGCATGAGGAAGTGTTATGTACGAGGTAATTATGCTTATTTCTTAGTTGCAAAATTATTTCTTTCTTTGTCAGCGGTCTTAAATTTGGTGTTGTAATTTTAGTGAAGGAAAACAATATTTAATGAGGATGAAATTATATTTCAAAAGCAGACTACATCGCAGATAAGTTTAATTTTTAATGGTTGGAGTATTTTTTGATCTATTTGTGAACCAAAGAAGTGTGTTTAGTTGCAACTATTGATGAAATATTCAAAAAGTGAATATGGTGTCTTGTTTTTAGATTTAAAAAAAATATTTATATCGTTTAAGAAGTGTTTTACGTATTAAGTTAATATTATTATCTGATGGTTTTGTGTTTGTTTTAATTTTTGAAGGACAGTGTTCAGGATTTCTTGAAGTTGTTGTTTCACTGCATGTCTTATTATGTTTCTTTGTACTCTTATTTTCTTTTACAGTCGAGATTGTCCCATTTTTTACATGCGAAAAAAAGTGCAAATGGATATGGTGTCTCAAGACAAAATATTGCAGAGATTTGGGGATCCAACCTGGTGAGAGTATTGGGAGATGACTCTCAGTACAGCCCTAATATGTATAGGGATGGTCAATTTTAATGCATACCATCATTTGAGTACTGTGTACTCCTAAAACTAATTTAATGAGAGAAGAATTTTTTAAAGTTTAATGTGTTTTGATGTTTTGTTAATAGTTCCATTATAATTATGAAAATAAATTTCCTCACATTTTTATTAGTTGAAAGACTGACATTTCGTAATTTATTACCGCTTTCTTTCAGGCACACGAGATCCTTATAAGCAACATACTGGTATTTTCAAAATAAATTGGATGTGAGTACATTTGTTCCAAGTTCAATTGTGACACAAAAGATACAACACTTGCATTCTTACCTCACAAAATATGTGTTTTAGATTTAATATTCTAGTAGTATTCCAAATGCATGGTGTTGTTAAAGGTGTAAGAAGCTTCATGTGTCACAAAACTTTCATTGCAGTCAAGTGATAAATCGTAACTAAAAAGTAAATTAATGCAGAAGTGATTACGTACATTTTTTTCTCTACCAAAAAAGCAGCAAAGTATTAATGGCACCAATGTACTTTTTGAATGTATTGTCAGTGTTAGAAAGTATCTTGAGTGTTTTATTGTTATATTAATAGAAAGGTATAGTTTTCAATCTATCTTCTTTTCTGTTTACAAGAAGCAAAATTCTTTTTTCTGATGTAGGTGACATTGTTAGGTTAGAAAAGCTATTGACCAGTAAAATTAGGCCAAAAAAAAGTATTTCTAGGACTTAATTTGGGAAAGCTGATATCCTAACATGTAACCTGAGTTAGAGTGGTCACACTATTTTGTTCGGGATGTGAAAACTATTGGCTTCTGCAAACCATATGGTAGAACGTATAACATTGCAGATCTTACACCTCTTACACAGCTTCAACTAGATTTGAGTCTAAATGAATCAAATTCCCATCAGTCTTGATTTGACATGTAGGACAGCAATCAGTAATACGGCCTCCCCTATCACATGAATAGCAGGTGTCAAAGAGGGGAGCCTCGTCAGCTGGTGTGACGTAGCCGCCGCCGCTTTCCGTCACCCGGGAACGGTAAATCTGCAGTGTCGGCACGGCTGACTATATGTAAACGTTCACGGGTGACGAGAAGCAGTGACAGGTCTTGGGTTTTTTCCTTCCTGACGAGCGAAAGAGCCTTAGGTTCTCTCGACGGGAACCGATCATTCGGACCTTCTCCAATTCCCACCTCAACTGTCGGGAGCATAAGGTTCTTAGAATTGAGGACTAATCACGACAGCCCTTTCCTCCCAGCAGTGTTCCAAATGCAATGTAATTTAAATTTATTTTCATTATTGCAAACATAATGAGCCATAACTTCAGCTGGGTGAAGAACGTGTACAACTATAAATCAGTGACAATTGTGTACAACTATAAATCGTGTACACAAGAACGTGTACAACTATAAATCAGTGACACAACCTTCGTTAGTTAGGAAATACCTTCCATCTATTTATGTAGCTGTATGTACTAGTGTTTTTACCCTCGACATAGTTTTTCGATGTGTTACAATGTTACAAGTCTTGTTACAATGTTTGTTAATATTTCCTTAAACAGATTTGGAACAATTATGGAGGAAAATTAGGAAAGAAAGGAAGAACGGGCTGTATGAAAAATCTCTTTTCTCAGTACGTTTTATTATCGTTAAAATAAATCCCTGCATTTACTAACACTTATATTGTTTATCTACCCCATATGTGCTGATTGATTCATTCATTTTCATAATTTAATACATAATTAGAATGTTCCAAGCAAGAATTAACAAACTGTCCATTATTACTTCAAGATACGTGATACATGTTTTAAATATTTCGTCAAGTGACTCAAATAATTCAGACAACCAATTTGATTACCCATGATCTCAATCATTTTACATAATTTGACAATGTTTTGTAAAACGGAAAGGTATGTGGTAATAACAATGAATCTTACTTAGTAATGCGAAGTGTGCTAAAGGAATTATAAGTACAAACAACATTTAAACACTCAAAATTTACTAGTCCTAGTTTATTTCTGCGGTATAATTCAAATCTTACGTGAACAGTATATCTGACTGCTCTGATAGAATCCACCCTACTCGGACTACTGGGATGTCTTGACTCCGGTGTCGAGGAGTAGACGTTTCGACGACCATCCCGAAGACTCCAATACGGCAGTGGAAACACCGGCTCCTCGGTAATTGATGCTGCAGAGACCTGGATACAAATACAAGGACATCGGCCGCGGAAACTTGCGACTGTGCACCATAGATTTTCGGCCCTAGCTCAGCCTTCGTCATATTTCTTCATCAACATTCTCGAAGCTTTCTATGATCGAAAATCTCGAGAAGTCGTATTCATCCTTCAAGTACGTCTCGGAGAGCAAACAATCCGTGACCAACTATAAGGTAATGCCTCCAATGTACTTAAACCCTTTTATTGACTTTTTATTTTGTTATTACTGTTTAGCAGCCTACAGAAAGCTTCATTTACCCAGGGTTTTTCTGTTCATGAAATGTGAAGGAAGCGTTAAATGACAGTTCACGGGGTGTGATTGAGGTGAAAATTGAAGCATCGAAGCTTGGGAGAAGTGGGACTGTACACACAACTATTTGGCTCACACTCCTATTTACTCTTCATTTATATCCCAGGAATTGTTATTTCACGCTTCCTTCATGTTTTTCCTCTGACTCCATCGAAACGTTTTCTCCAGGGCAATATAGTGAATGGACGCAATCTTCACCCGAAAGTGAAATCGATGTGAGGACTATGTCCAACATGAGAAGCAACAAAACGGGAAGGGCCTTTTCTTCGGTGTGATTCTGATTGTGTTCTGATTCTCCAATTGTATCTGCACGTCATTTAATTCGCGACGTTGGGCCTCCAGCACGCGGAAGTTGGCCTCAAGGACTCGACGCTCCGAGTTGAGTTCATTCCTCTCTTCCTTCAAGCGGATTCTTTCCACCTCAATTTCCTGCTTCTGCTGAAGGAACGAAGCCTGTAATAAAGAAGGTAAAAAGAGTTTTAAAAAATTATTTCAAGATTAGAAGAGTGCTTGAGTCACACTTTCTAATTTGTTCTAAGTATGAATTTGAGCAGTATAAGGGAATTATTGTAATCGGTCGACAAAAAAGTTTTGAGATCTCTTCGGATCTTTACGCATTTGCTCCACGAGATCTTATCTTTTTCTTTCCTCCAAATTTTGGCGATGTCAAATTGTGCATGTGTTTGTGGGTATGTACGAGTATGTTAGAATGTTGTTCCCCCGATAACTCACCAACAAATTGATGCATCCAAGCGAACTTGAGATTTGACTAGGAATGCCTATTTCTTTATAGTTCATACTGACTTCATTTACACACCGCGCTCCTCTTCTAGTTTCTTAAAATTTAAAATTTTGATAATATGATTATACGCATTTTAATTTCTCTATTAATTCTTCATACGGATTGCTAACCCGCTTTTCTGTACGTCACACAGTTTTGCAGACACAGCGAAAACTTATAACGGCAAAAGGTTCACCTTTTTAGCGTCTTTTTCAGATCAACCTGTAAGGCGAGTGCGAAGAGTTTAATGTGGAAGATAATACTGTACTTGAATTTGCAGATATGTTTTGTAGGTATGTACTATGTAAGGTTGTGAGGATAAATATGTTTAAACGATTGATCTTTTAAATATTATACGTGTTTGATAATTATTTTATATTATCAAATCATTTCTGGGACTACTCTTCTTGTTTTGCTAGTTTTTTTTTTTTTTTTTTCACAATATGGGTTCTTTAGTTATGGCTTTTTGGTATGAATTATAATTGGATAGCTGAGTGCAGCATACTATATATTATTATTTACATTTGGCTCAGCAACTGAGACCATTAGCCTGTAACCACGTTTTTACAAGCCAATACAGTTTTCAAATATGACACATTTTTTCACAATTTACAGGAATTTAAATTTTAGAATACAATTTTGCGGATCTTAGGAAGGATTGGTTAACCACTTATTTTTGCCATAATCTACAATCTGGATAGCTAGACATTTCGTGTATCTGAATCATAAGATGCATGCATTAATTCGTGACTGACCATTAGATGAGCATTCCCAGCACCGCTTGGGAGTTTCAATTAATTTCTTTCCTGAAGTTTAACACGATTTCACGAAGATTTATATGAAAAAATATCATCGAAGAATATATTTTGCAACCATAAAACAATTAAAATAATTTGTTGATATCTTCACCACCTCACCAGTGTTCCCTGGTAACACCAATATTCCTTATTACCGGGAAACGTTTACAAAAATTGGGTTGATAAGACTGAAACCACTAAAGAATTGCGACAAATATTTTACGATCGTATCCCGTAGCGTTGGAGATTGTCACTGAGTTATACCATATCAGAGTTTGGAATAAGAATAAAGATACTGTAAAGGCAATTATTGTTTTATTATATACTACACATAGTACCATAAAGTACGGACGGTTAACTAAGCGTTTTCAAACAAAATCCGCGTACAAATTAAGTTCTTTGTAAGCTGCTGGTACATTAGCCTTCGCGATTAAATATGTAACCAACTACCGAAATCTCCTCTCCCATAAACCCTTCATCCCCCCAGGGAGCGTACGTAATTTATTGCATGAGACTATCGTAGGTTCTTGCAAGTCGTAAAATCAGATGGCCTATGTATATTGGTGTGTAAAGAGTTCTATTGCTTAGTTTACAAGATTAACGAATAAATTGTGTATTTAATTTAATACTAGCAAATTGAAAAAAACTTAAATTAGACGTGAGAGTTCACCTTCTCGGAGCTGTTGAATTGCTGCTGTAATGTCCGCGTCTGGCGTTCTTGTTGTCGAGCTGCTTCCAGCAATCGCCGCTCCTCCTGTAGAGCCTTGCGGGATACCTCCAGTGTTCGAAGCTCTGCTTGTTGCTGGTTACGCGCGGCAATCACTTCGTGCTTTTGTCGCATCAGTGCTACCTCTCTCTGCGCCAAGCTACCCTCATCTGTGCCGCTTCGCACCTCACCCTTAACATACAACAAGGCGTAGGTGTTTCACCACTGACTGCTTTCGTGAGGACCAATGGTTGCTTGAGACGCTAGTCAAGCAATCAACCATTCATCATAAGATACTTTATGAACAGTCCATATTCGTCTGTATAGTGATGTATGAATAAATAAATAACGACGTTTTAGCAGACAGTATATTAAAGAGCTCTAGTGAAAAAACATCACTGATCTGACTTGTGCTCTCTCACTCATAATATTTTATCTCACTTGATAACGGTACCGAAACGTCGTTAATTTTGAAGGTTTTTAAAGTGTTTGTATAGTTCTTTGTATTTTATTCAGTGATTATGTTTTTCCATTACAGTTCTATAATATAATGTCTGCTAGAGAGGTCGTTCTTTATTTATTGATAATTTAGAGTTGCAAAGGGAGGATAGCGAAATGCTTACTTGATGCATGGGAAGTAAGATGGACACGAACAAAAGTTTACACGAAAACATGGAGGATGTTAGATTTATACAAAGGAATAAGAAATGGTTTGCACCGTCGGAAGCATCTTGAGGAATACTAATAAGACATGGTCGTTCCAATGGATGTCTGGGGAGAATGAAGATACATGAAGATGAGAGATGTGGATACAATGGGTTACATATGAAAACGCCAGAACACATGCTGTTAAACTGCGCAGTTAAAGTTTCAAACGGTGGCATTTCAACGGAAAAAGTTGAATAAAGGAGTAAGTAAACATAGATAGTAATTTCAACAAATTTCAAGAATATGTAAATAAGGTCATGGTAATAACAGAGTAATGGTAGATTGGTGGTAATAGACATACAGTGCAATAATATAGAATTGCAAAAGAAATCCTTGTAATGACGTATTGGGGACACACTACGGAGATTAATAAAATGAGAAAAATATAATACTATATGTGAAAAATATTTCATTATTTACGATATTAAATTTACGTTATGTATTCAAAGTTAATGATTTGTTCAGGACGTCTCTTCTATTACATCTTTCTCTTTCGATAAACTTGGTAGCAGTGGATGGTATTTGATCAACCTTCGCTTTTTGTTACGATATCGAAAAGTAAGTAACATAATTAAAACAAACTTATGTATCATGCTTGTGCACGTCTTATTAATTTCTCGCTCATTCTGTTAACAATCGTAGCAAAGCAGTGCTTCAAAGTTCAAATGTGAGGTTATAAAATTGTAAGTAAATTTAATTGATTACCAACTTTGATTGAAATGTTTGAAGTTTTGAGTATCTCAATGGGTACCTAAAGAGGGTAGCGGTAGTCGGTCTGCCCTGGGACTCATCCTGTTAGATGCTTCCAAGTGGTTCACCAATAATAATACACAAACATAAATTTGAACTCGTATAATGAAATAAAATCAAAATTTCAATTTCAAATTTCTTTTTGCTATCTAAAACACTGACCCATACACGTTTAAGAGGGGTTTAATTATGAGGACCTCTGAAAACACACGAGTGAAAAGTTGCCGTCTCCGATGATGAAATTTTATTTACGCTTCGCAAAATTCGTAAATTTTTGCTTCATTCTGTGCTTTATTTATTCGTGACAATTTGGATAACATTTTATTGATGTTTTCCGGAACCCTGCTTAGTTATCTAAAATATTAGACCACGTGAAAGCTTTCCTTACGATCACATGTAATTTAAAATTCTTTTAATTTCTTGAGGATTGGTCGACTGTGTTAAAATAAAAAACAATAAACTCGAGAGTGTTTCGAATATAATTACATTCTTCATAAAATGCAACACACACCTCTTACTTCCACCATCTCCCGCAATCTGCAGGGTTCCGGACACATAATACAATATTACCATACATTGATGTGCATTGTCAAAATGATCCTCAAAACCAGACGACCAATCCTCAACTATATTTCTCGACCATTTATTAATCCTATAAAGTTCTTAAGTAATATGACATAGTTTTTATTCAAGTTGGTAAAAAAGAGACCTTACTCCTCTTTTCGTCCAAACTTATCGTGACGATTTTATACCACTATCGTTGACAGTTTAACCCTATGTGTTTATTTAAACACATATAAATGATTTTGAAACAAAATTTCATTTAATTAAAAAATGATTAGCTTGGTTTGAATATCAAGAAAGATAATGACCAAGTCTCAGAAACCTCATAGTTACTGAAGATAGAAAAGGATGTAAAAGTGCAACTCTTTTTACTGACATCCTACAAGAATACATAAAGGTTTCGAGGGTTGGGGGAAGTGAGTTTAGCTTATAAAAACCCGCATTGTTATGAAGCCCGTTTCACACGGTCCACTTTACAGACAATTTGCGTCCATTTATTGTACAAGAAATGGGTGTGAAGTGTATGACGTCACGCTTGACGTCATCTGCGCGTAAAGAAAATTAACGTTTCACGCGATGTTGCGCAAGAAATGGATGTTGCTAGGATGTGTTGTCTCTCAAAGCCACGGGGAGCGCAACCAACAGCTAACCTCAGCTATGATCCATTTCACTGGATATGTAAACAGGCTACATTGATAGACGAATGGTTGGTTTAATATAATATTTTGTACCCTGTGATTGATTTACAAACTTCTACTGACAAGAAAACACCGTGACGTAAAAACTAAGTCGAGAGCACACGGATACCACAACTAGTAAGCATAAATGCTAGTGGCGGCAATTCGAAATTGAAATGGATGGGGGTCAAAAAACTATTGATAATTTTCATTAACTTGACATTTTCTGCATATTTTCAATAAGTATGATATAAATAATGAAATAAATCAAATGAAAGACAATTGGTGATTACCACATCAATGATGGTGTAATTTTTTATAATTCCCAGTTTAAAACGTTTGAAATGAAATTTTATTTTTCCTTAATAAAGTGAGACGGGGGACTGCCCCTAATCGCCGCCACTGATAAATGCCACTAGGAGTGTGCTAGTCAATTTCCCCAAATGCACTGAAAATTTCTTGCATTCCTCATCCTGTGTAGTGTGTATTCCACGAAAACGGACGTAAAATGGAACGAGTACAGCGGGCTTGACAAAGTCAGAGGAAATATATTAAGACGCACCCCAGCAGATTTCAACCGCTGAAACTTGTCCTTCTCAGCGGCCAGCTCCGCCCGTGACACCTCTATTTGTCGCTTCTGTTCTTGCACCTGTTTCTCGTAGATCGTCGACACCTGCAATTTATCCTGCAGTTTCCTTTCCTTCTCCTGCAGTGCCAATTCCCTTGCTTCCAGTCTCGTGTTCCCAATCTCCAATTTGCTGCAGTTAGTGCATGGTTGGTTATTTCTCTGACCACCGCTGTGCACTGGCGCAAGACCGCAAGCTTCATTCCTCGTCTTGCGTCGCACTTGCTTCAGTTCTTGTTCCAGCGCCACCTGGCTTCCTTCGAGTGCGATTCGCTTGTAGCGGATTGATTCCAACTCCTCATTGTCCAGACCTGCCTCACCTGTGAATTAAAAATTTTTATATGACTCGAGACAAAATGCTGTAAGTGCTGGGTGTTTCAATTTTTCACGTACAAACTTGGAGGGGAGGTAAAAAACTTCAATAGGAATCAGAATCACATGGGAAAGCAGGGTCCCTAATGCTGGCCGCAAGTGATAAAGAGACATAAAGACTATAAAAGGACACAAGACAGAATGCAATAACGCGCTTCACGTTCACGTAGGTTCTGATAAACAAGAGCGAACATTTCCTTCAAGGATCCTTCGAGTTCCGATGCAGGACACCGGGCGAATGAGAACATCACGAACAACCGACTTGGAAGAGGCTCTGTTGGATACTGTGAACCGAAATCTCGGCACTTTTTAATAACAAAGGGATTTATACTGCTTTCTTATTTGTGTCCTTGCTTTATTTTATGATTCTTTATCATTTGAAGGTGACATTTGGGACCCTGCTTTCCTATGTGATTTTGATTCCTATTAATGTTTTCTACCTCCCAACCAAGTTTACACATGGAGTTATGAAACATCTTGCATAACTATATTAAATGCAGAAACGAACTGGATCATCGGGTATCGGAAACATCCGCGGATATTCGGGTCTGGCGCTGCTGCTGCCACTGCCACTTCATGCGGTTTGTAATGGGAAAGAAAATAAGTGCGGACAGATCTATCCATTCACTGGCCCAGTATCCACAGCTTTCTTCTGCAATCATCAGCGAAAAGCCTTTCTAATTTTAATTAAATCATATTGATAAAATTCGCCAGTAATGTAGAACGTCAGAAATTGCAGTTAAAAAACTACTCATTGTTTGGAAGTCCCATTTTTTAGATTGGCTATTTTGGAGGAGGACTCTTATATTAAGAGAAAACACTGCTGATGTGAGTACGCTAGGATTCTATGTCACTCCCTAAGGAAATCCGAAGAAAATGATTACTCCAAGCTTTTGGATGTAACATTTTACCCTTATAGCTCGGAGATTATGAGACAGTAACAATTGAAAGAATGTGATTTAAATCAACCTGTAATTTGAAGGACTGAGAAATACACGTTTGTTGGAGAAAATAAAGGTTTCAACCACAGCACGCGCTTCACGGAAATTGAAATTGACTTTCTTACGTAAAATAATTAGTTTTAGGCAATTTTTGAATACATTTGTTTTGAAGATATTTGCAGTATTTGAACTTTCTGGAGAATTTGCAGGGACCGATAGGGCTCAACAAGGAGCCAGAAAAATTAATTTAGTAAGACAAATTTTCCTGCCACGAATAAAACACAAAAAGTCCACAATATTTTACCCCTGAAGAGAACTTCGACCTTCCCCAATTTGTAAAAATGGCGGATCATTTGTCAAGAAATATGTCAGTCAACAAACTCATTCAAAACCAATATTTTTTACAGTAGAAAAAAACTTATCGGTTTTCGCGAGTCACGGTCCAGGGATAAAACCTCTATTTGTTCCATCAGCTAACTTATCTCTTTAGTCCACCGAATAGAAGGTAAGTGCTATCCGCATTCTTCCACTTCTTACTGTCTCATTGTATATGAGGTCGAGATGTCACACCCAAAGCTTTGGAGAAAACCTATTCTTCCTCTGAATGTGGATCTCGGTCCAAACTTGTTCTGTTAGTGTAGGGGAGAGTGTGGTAAATACGGACAGTCGGTTATTGCAGACAGAGAAGTTTTGGATTTGTAGCACGAAATTTTTCAAACTATGTTTTATTGATTTTGTTGCAATTCATTCATTTCATTTTTTTTCATGAAAACAGAACTTATTTTAAAGCAAATTTACAACATATGATTGGGCGCATATTCTTACAAATATCCGATTAATTATTTAATTATATATAAATTTATTGTAAAAAAAGCAGTACAAACTGCGTATGACCAAGTGGAGGACTATAAACTAATTTACTCACCGGAAGCGAGCAAATGAACCGATCTTCAACTATAATGATTTAAATTAATCGTTCAGGGTCTCTAATATGTTGTAATTAAAGGTTTTTTGCAAGACAAAATGGAATAGTAAACTTAGAAGTAGTTTATATTATATTTAAAATCTTGTTGCAAATATGTTTTGTTTCATTTGAATCAATTAGGGGTCATTGAGGACATTACAAGATATCACAACTATTATCAAAGAAGCTTTATTATTAATTTTATATTTTGGATACATTTTTGATATGTGATCCATAAAAATGCAGTCACAGAAACTGCGTAGCTTTAACTAGCTGATACAAGTCTGTCCGCCATTACACCTACAAATTCGTAAGTATTGGATAAGTCTGACAGTTTAGCTTTTAAAACTATATGACACTATAATGTTATGTAAAAATTATGGTACTTTTACGTAATAGCCATGTAATCAATGCAATAATGAAACAAATCAGAATTTGACTTTTTCTACGGTACAAACTTGATTTCCAAATTTCCTTAAGTGTCCGTAAGTAACCCACTCTTCTCTACTATTGGTTCTATTCGACACCTTGTGCTTCCTCACCTAAAAGTGCTTCGAAGAAACGTTGTCGCTGTTCCATCTCTTGGATACGGTCGTGGACCTCTGGTGACGTGGAGGGTGACGGCTCTTCCGTCACGACGAATCGGGAAGGAGTCGCTTGCCTCAGGGAGAGCGGCTTGGTGAGATCTCGGATCCGCATCTCCAACTGACGAGGATCCAAGACGAGTGCTGCACTCATGGTGGTTGATTATTCGCTCGGCACTTGTCTTCGAATTATATTCGTCTCTGGAACCGCCAAGAACGTATTTTTTTATTTTATTCGACACTATCTGACCCGACAGACGTTGTCCTGTCCAAATTTCAAAAAAATTTATTGTAATCGTTTTGTGAAAAGCTATTTTAAAAATGTGTAAACAAAGTAAAAATGAGATAAATCGTATTTCTAAATCTATCTACGATTGTGACCACGGACTTCAACTTGAGGTGCAGTACATTCAGAAGTACGCCAATGGGAAATTTTATCGGCAGTACACCGCTGAAATACTGGAAATGTGTGATGTGTCTGGAATGTGAATGCAACGGAAAAAACTGAAAAAAAGAAAAGAATCAACCTAATATGTCGTTCCGATCGTCAGTTATGATCGAGATGCATACAAAAATTATGATTTTTGCAGTTTCTCCGAATTTTCCAACTTTCCTTTGTAATTGGTCGGAATTGTTTTCCTGAAAACGTTTCCAGCACCGTAACGAATAAAACAAAAAAGAATTACGCAAATCCATCGTTCGAATCGTGAGTTATGGTCTTGAGTTGATATAAAAAACCCATAGAAAAAAGCACTTTCAGTTTCTTCCCTATTTTATCAATTTTCCGGGCAACTTTTCCAATTTTTCTTTCCCCAAAACCCTTTTTCTGACTATTACAAACATTTTTTAATAGCCAAATCGATTCACCTGTTCTTAAGTGGTGCACTTACCAACGAAATTTTTTTATATACATTTTCTTTTCCTTGAGGACTGAAAATAGATGAAAAACTGTCATTACCAACCTTCCTATTGTTGTGGATGTCAAGAAAATTTTTTTTAGATTTACTTAGTGAACAAAAAGTTACTTTCAATATATAATATAATTTCAACAGTCATACTTTATGAGAAACTTGGCTAATTTTATACACCAATTTTTATTGTGGGATCTGTATTCGTTGAGGAGATAGAGAATTTGAAAAGCCACGGGGTCGCGCTCTATCTTGCACTCAATACGTCCATTAAAGGTCGTGAGATATAAATTATTTATTTTTTTTG
>NNCF01134688.1:0-13500 GCA_002313205.1 Laupala kohalensis
ACTGCACCACTCCCCAACATCATCTTCACCCTCTCCAAAATGGGATCATATATAATTTTCATTGAGGGTCCTCCTCCTAAAAGAAACCAAGTTGATGAATAAACTCAAAAATAAGCAACACTAGAAAGAACAAAAAATGAAAATTACCTGTAATAAATTGTTGTTGACGTTCTCTTGCTGCATGTTTACGTGCATTTTTTTTCATATTTTCCCATGCTCCTTTTAAATTTTCTGCAGTTCTGTAGCTCCCAGACACTGCGCATATTTCTTTGGAAATATTTCCCCACATGACCATCTTTTCTTTCAGTGTGACCGCATCCGTTTTAGTGTTTTCCACTATGGCAAAAACTTCTCTCTGCAGGATGAGGAGTGCTTCCTTCTCTATCATCGTAAAACTAGGACTGCGCTTACGCTTTTCATTCATCACACATTCAGACATAATACAAAGTAATACACACACAATCAACGAAACACACAACAAATACTCTTCCAACAAACACTCAAAGACACACCACAAAAAAATAACACTATACCACCCAAATTTTAAAATAATAGAGAACTAGAGAACAAATGAAAAACTACTAAAACACAGTAAATACCACAAATAATATAAAATATAACCAAATACAACCCTGAAACCACCACACTGATAAAATATAATATAAGAATGAAAATAACTAACCTAAAATATAATAAAACTTCAACCCAACCCTGAAATTAATAAAATGAATAAAATGAAAAAGCTAAAATAAAATGAAAATTAAAACCACCCTGAAACTAACCAAACACACACTCCACAAAATCAATCACCAACTACCTCACAAAGAAACACCACCAGAAACGCAAGTACGAACAAGAAGAACAAGAAGCCACAAACGCATGTATTTAAAGGGGCGCATGACGCTTCTGCCTCGCTTCATTTGTCTTCAAATTACCCATAATACATATTACATATTACTACCAACATATTACTACCATAATACATATTACTACCAACCTAGAGAAATCGTCAAAAACATCGATCAACATAATCGACGATTAGATTTGCTTGGTGAAATGCACAAACCGTAATCGCGATTCCATTTTCCGAATCGAGTTTACGGAAATCGCGATTAGTCTACATTTGGTGTAATTGGGCCTTAGGCCCAATTTCACCAAATGTAGAATAATCGCGATTTCCTTAAACGTGATTAGGTAAACGGAATCGCGACTACATTTTATGCGTTTCACCAAGCAAAACTAATCGTCGATTAAGTTGATCAATGTTTCTGAAGAATCTCTGGGTTGGTAGTAGTTTTACTGTGCATTATGGGTAATTTAAAGACAAATGACGGGAGGAAAACGCATCATGTTGCTCACTAACGCCACCTACGGACACCGTAGGCAGCAGCGGGCCTCCCTCGTGCCACTGAACATAACCTATAAACCGAGCCACGAGCAAACAAACAAAATGGACGCCATATTTCTTGCAGTTCTGAAGAAAATCGCGATTTGCGCTGGTAATCGAAGGGTCCCCGAACGTTTCAGTGTAAATCGCGGTTTTCTCTTAAATCGCAGTTGGTGAATCACGATTTACTGCATCTCGTTTAAGACATTATACGAACTTGGTGAAATTGGGCCTTAAGGGATCAACACAAAATTCTCATCGTGGGACCGAAGGAAATAAACACCGACCAGGATCCCATGGAATCTCAAGGATGCAGACTCTACGCCGGTCCTCAGACGCCGGTCCTTCTGTCCTCCGGTGATTGCGCGGCCAGTTGATGGAATTCTCAACTATTACGTTCAACTGTTCCGGTGGAAGGACGAGCTTAGGTCCAGTCACTGGTGCACTCTGATGGTATAAACTAAAACTATTTCATTGCGACGAACGACAAGGCGTGCCGATGCCACGCGGCTCACTCTTGACCGCACATTGAACAATTTCTTCTAACAGGCAATCTCTATTTTGCTAAACTGCGCAGACGCATAGACACACCTGTCACCAAGAGTTGACTGCTCGTCCCAGGTGTTTATTAATCCGTTACCTACACGATCGTTTCAAGCGCATATTTTGGGTTTTTCGAAACAATTACCAAAAGGCAACAAAAAACATAAGAATTACAGATAAACTTGAAGACTTATTCAACAACCTTAAAAAAATTGCAGAAGAATTGGTCCCAATAAAACCCCGTAAAATGCATCAGTGGTGAAGCAATGAATAAGATGAAACAGTGGAGAAAAGACACCAAGCGTGGCTATTACATCAATTTCATAAGTCAAAAATATCCTTCCTAAATATCATTAAAAAAAGAACCGAAACCTTGAAGAGAATAAAAAGACAACACCATAAGAATACAGTGAAATTAAAAGAAGAAGAATTCAACCTGGCCCATAACAATGAAGAAATGCATAAAACCTGGCTACATACTTTAATGAACTCCTCAACTTGGACATCAACACCCCCATAAAAACCACATTACAAAACATCAATCCTCCCACAATAAAAGAAGTTTATCAAGCACTGGACGAGATAAAAAATTACAAAGCGTCAGGAGATGATCAGACCTTTGTAGAGACCTGGAAATATGAAGGAAGACCAGTAGAAATCGCCCTTCATCAACAGCTTCTCAACATCTGAATTAAAGAAAAACTACCAGAACAATGGACAACAGCCATCATCAACACACTCCATAAATAGTAGACGAAACAGACTCAAGCAACTACAAGTGATTCTTACTCCTAGATACAACATAACTGTACTCTGGAAATAGTAATGAGGAAATGGTTTAAGAAACACCCCCCCCCCAAAAAAAAGGAGGAGAAATAAAAACAAATTGCCTTTTTTATGGGGATTTGCGGCTCGTCGACATTAGTTCATTATAACCCTAAAAACGTGAACACCTAGGGAAAATGCAGTCACCCACTCTCCCCACATGTCGGACACGCCGAACAATTCAACCCACTAAAATCCTTCCTGAATTACAACTCAAATATCAACATATCTTAGAACACTACACACATCATTACAAAAATATAAAAAATGAAAGATGCCCTAGCGTCGAGATCGAAAAGAACAAGAAATGACCAAGGAAGATCAAAAAAGGAAAAGGAAGGATCCTAGCACAAGAAGTAATGCCAGACTCAGCTCGGGGCCCCGTATTTACTAGATATAAGTCCCCTGGGGGGTAATAGCCTTCGTTTTGCCGATGATTTGGCATTACTAGAAAATAAATTAGATGAAGCAAAAACACGGATATCAGAACCTTAAAACATTGCAAATAAAATTGGCATCAAAATATCATTTAAACCAACATCATTAAAAGAAGTAAACAGATGGTAATAAGAATCAAAATTGTAACCCAATTCAATTACCTCAGAGATATAATAACAAATAATCTAAATGAAAAACCCTCAGTTCAAATAAGAGCAAACATACTAGCCAAAGCGCAATAATTAATGTGGGACATCTACAGAGAAAAATGCCTATCCACAGTTATAAAACCGGAAGCCACTAATGCAGCAGAAACACTCTTCCACCTGAACGGAGAATTAAATATTACAGAAGATCGAAAGAAGATTTGGAAGAACCTGCATCAACAATAAATATCAGGACGGACAGAGGCGGATATTACTCAACAAAGTCGTGTACAAAGAATTGGAATCCATTACTGATACCACGCGTAAGAGGAGACTAGGATTCTTCGGACACGTAACGAGAATGCAGGATTCGAGACTTCTCAAAAAACAACTGGTACAATACAATCTCAAGTCAAAAAATACCACAACAGGATGCAGTTAGATTAGAGAAGTCAGATTATAAAACATTAAATTCAAGAAACTATATACCTGTACTTCTTTTAAGCAAGTGTGTCACAAGTATAGGTCGCTGTAACAGTTCACTTTTCATTAAATTTGAGAAGGAATGAAATCCTGAATATTTCTATCATGGACACGATTTGCTAATATGGGACAAAATTATTAAATACAGAACAATTCAAATTAAGCAGGACATATTGCTACCTTTAAGAATTGTAAATAATTTACTAAGGAAATGAGAGGGAGAAATTCAATATTCAGACACTCTAAGAACCTACAGGTACAATATCGTACCAGAAAAATCTACAACATGCCCGACAATTTAAAAAAATATTTGTAGTAATAAAAATAAAATGGTTTATGTATCCATAATTATAGAAAAACAATAATAAGTCATAACTTTTTTAAAAAATTAATTGCATCCCAGCATTACAAATAGAAAGGAATGCTCTCCTGTGACATGACGCAATTACTCATATGACTTACTACACAATTATTTTCAATAAAAAGGCAATGCAATGCAGTTTATTAATATAGACATGGGGGAAATACCTTCAACAATGAGCAAAAATTATTTCAAGTAACAAAAAATTGCAGTTAGTTCTAATCAAAGAAATGTTCATGAAAAGGCAGTAGTGGATAATTGTTTTCAAAGGACATAATTGATTATAACTTCAATGTAAATAAATGAAGTAAGTGATTTGTAGATTATTACAGGAACCTGTACCTTAAGAATAATGTTAGAAGTGGTCTTAAGAATACTATGGTCGGTTCAAATATCAATGTGGTCCTATCTCACATTAAACTGTTTATTAACCCATATATGCCCACCGCCCCATTGCTGGAGTATTTTGTTAAACAATTTTATAATAATTCTTAAAGAACGGGTACAACATTTTTGTGTTGCAGGTATTTGAGTTGGCTGTAGCGAACAAGATTTAAGTGCTAATTACCGTTTTATAAGCAAATGAAGCAAGCAGTGTGCTCACATGTTTCCTTGTTTGTTTATCCACAAAATGTCTGATCAGAAACGAGGTAAATATTATAGGTACTTTAACTGTTCATGTAATTCCCAGTATTTGTTTCTATTAACTACTATATCTTGATTTAAAACAAAGTATTTTAATATTATCTTCTGATAACACTTATTCCTAACATGAAAATACGTAACTTCCTAACAGTCGGGCACTTTTCTTTTGGTTACACACGCTAATAAATATTATTACTATATGTAATATGAATTATTACTCTCATACATATGCCAATATTGGCTTCCAAGCATTACCCTTTCCACTAAATAAACAAATCGAAGGTGTCATCCTACTAATAAAAACAAGTATAATGGTCGAGAGTGAAGTGAATCAGATATTCTTGGAAATGCATTGATTCAATTTGAAATAAAAATGATGCACTTTACTCTAATATTTGCCGCAATCTGCTTCAACAAAAGTGGACAACCTACGATAAGATTGGAAAAGAGTAGGCAGTGGCAAAGTTTAAAAAAATGCCAAAGCAAATGTGATAAAAACTATACTTAACCCGCACCTGATATAGAATTGAAAATTACAGCATTTGTTTATTGTTTCCAGTAGAGTTATTTTCACTTTTTAATGAAGAGGAGACAAACGTTTTGGTCCACAAAAAAACAAAAATCAACAATGTCCTAAGAAAGCCATACTTTGATGTATGAAATAAATATTTTATAAATTGATGTTACATATTGCTCTTCTATTGTGGCAAATGTATTCCTTACAGAAGTTTGCTGTGGTAGAAATAGTGTTGATATCAATCGGCCACATAAAATGCTATGTCATGGTTTTGATACATTTACTTGAGGAAATATTCAGTGATTTCATATTTCTGATAGAACAAACATGAATTCAAAAGCAAATTTACATAAGTTGGCCCTCTCTCGAATACCACACAAAAAATGGTTGCAATGTAAACTAAAAAACATGTTCATGAGCTTCAGTGATTCGGCTTCATTCATTGAAAGACGTTACACCAAGAAAAATATTCTCAATATTCCTATCACATTCAATTATAAAGATTGGTCCGTATATCTATGGTGGCGAGTGTCGAGAAGATGGCGGCGGTATAATTTGTTGACGGGTTTCTGTCCTCTTCTTCTGCGAATAAATACTTATTTTTGACTCTTAATCAGTAATATTCTAACTTCAAATTATTTTATTAACCATTTTTAATCTCAATCATTGTTAGGAACTCGTTTGATTGTGAGACTATTGAATATTTTAGATTTTTTATCTCTCTTGCCGACCGCCACCTGTTCCTCGCACGAACCTAACCTCACTCATTATTTTGTAAATTAATAATATTTGTGTAGCAATAGTGATAATATAAGTTATAATACTAAGGTTATAATAATTTAGTCAATAGTGAAGTGTTAGTGATCGAGTTATATACATTTAAAAAACCTACTACACGTGTGTTTTGACTTTGTGTGTGTGTGTGTGTGTAACAAATAAGTGTGAGTGAATTTCGCGTGTATTGTCTGCAACCTCTTTGTGTATGTGCGTGTGTTTGTATGTGAGAACAAGTGATAAACATTAATTGCAGTGTGCATGTGAATTTAGTGCGTGTGTTCCACAACATACGTATCTACATTACACTACATTTAGTTGTAATCATGAACTCTTCACTCCACCATCTTCTTCTACTCAACGCTCGCCTTAGGAAAGCCTACCAACATGTAAATTACTTAAAATCAGAGATCAGTAGGCTGGAAAAGGTAGTTAACGACACAAATTGCTGGAATCTCGTTGAAAACAAAAACTGCCCGCCTCTCATGCCATTCACCCGTGAACAGATATGTACCTGTCCCCACACTGAATAGGTTCACAATCATTAACCAAACTCCTGCCAAACCTCTCCTTCTTCCTAATCCTTTACCACCAACAGTGTTCCGACACAACACTGAAGCACACTCCGGAGCAACTAGCAAGAAACAAAGAAACCTTTAAAAACCTTGCTCCAAAGCACCTAGCAAACATGACACTCTCTCTCAGTCCTCAAAAGTTTTAATCTTAGGAGATAGTAATGGCAGGAACATGTACTCCAAACAGAGAAAGTTATTCCCACATATGTTCTCAGTCACTGGGATTTTTAAGCCAAATGCCAGGATGGCTGACGTGATCTCAAGACTTCCCACTGATTATGCACCATGGGACACTAGTAATTATTGGAGGGCAGAATGACGTTAATTTGGATGGCCTCTTTGATCCTAAGAAACATATTATAACTATTATTAAGGCCACTAAAAACACCAATGTAATTATGACCATTCTGCATATTATGACCCCATGGCATAAAAACACTTCTATAAACAACAAAATTAAAATTGCCAACAGGGACTTGAAACAACACCTGAGAGATACTCCAATTAAACTTATTAATCTCGACAATCTCTCAACGCAGCAGTCTACTAGACATAGTCTCCACCTGAACCAATCTGGTAAACACACTCTTGCTAGGCTTATTACAACAAGGATCCTGGGTACACACAATTCTCCACCCGAAACCACTTCCGTTCCTGTTTCTTTCAATCCACCACTCACACCCAATTCTCCTCCAACTCCCATTCCTACTCGCTCACCAATTCCTTTGCCTGTTCCACTCACACTCATTCCTCTCACCTCTCCTCCTCACCCTAACTCTCCATCTCTAATCCCTCGCCCCATCACACCCTCCTATGCCTCTGTAGTGTCCTGCCAATTCACATCACCCAAACCCCGGCTCCGTACACCTGCTTCTCGCATCACTTCCTGTAACCTACGCAGTGCCCCCAAACCCAACAAACCCCTGAACCTATAACATTCCCTAACTTCTGCACCTGACTTGACAAACAATAAAACATTATCTATTCTACACCAAAACATACGATTATTAAAAAACAAAATTAATTTGCTAGAGATACAGTTAGATACAACATTAAGGCATATATCAGTACTAGGTTTCACAGAACATTGGCTATCAGACACTCAAATTAACATCACATCACTACCAGGGTACTATCTAGCAGGATTTTATTGCCGTAAAATAGATAAACATTACAAAAATAAGCATCACCCATATGGAGGTTTTTGTATTTACCTCAAACAACATAGAATCCAGACAAAACACAGATTTTAACTACTTATTTCAGGACTCAGAATTTGAATGTACTATAGTTGAAATCCTAGCTTTAAAGATTTTTATTTTAAATATTTACAGAGCACCTGATGGAAATCTTGAAACCTTCAGGAAAAACCTAGAAACAATTCTTAACAAACTGACAAAACTCAAGAACCATTCTATCATTATTCGCGGAGATCTGAACATTGACTTTTTACAAACAAACAACATCATTGAACATGAATGAGAAAAGTTCATCCGCCTAATGATCCCACAAGAATAACAAATAGCACTCAAACAATAATTAACAGGAGCAAACACATTTATCTTGCCTCTACATATGATACGGGACTAAGTGACCATAACGCACAGAACCTCCCACTTACAACTGATATGAACTCCCAAAAGCCCCCCGTCGTAACTAACAGAAGAATAATTAACACCACAAATTTAAATGCACTTCTAAATAATGAAATGTGGACTCTGGTTTATGAAACCTCTAACGTAGATAGCAAGTACAACAAATTCTTCTACCAGTTATTAAATTATTTTGACTTATCCCATCCATATAAGCAACAAACACAAAAACCACAAAGTAAAACACATTGGCTGACTAAAGGAATCAAAACATCATGTGAACAGAAGAGAAGACTCCATATGGTAACTAAACAACCATCATATCCCAATATACTGAAAACATATTATAAACAATACACAGTAGTACTTAAGGAAGTAATAATTAAAACCAAACAGATTACGAATGACAAATACATAGAGAAATCTACCAACAAAATGAAAGCTATGAGGAATATTGTTAAGCAAACCACTATGCAAATCACCAATAAACAACAACACATAGAATTGAAACAAGACAATAACAAAATAGTTGCGCAATTGAAGTTGCTAATACACTCAACCAGCATTTCACAGGCATAGCCAACCAAATACAAAATAATCAAAACACAACCACACTACAAGCTCTACCACTACCAAATGATATTCATGTAACATCAACTATGTACATCAGGGAAACGAATGAAAAGAAGTCCTTCAGATAATTAGTAAAATGAAAAACAAAACATCCTCCGGAATTGATGAAATACCACACAGTCATTTAAAAAATTGCAATGTACATAATAAACCACTTACTCACTTGTATAACAGCTCCTTAACCCACAAATTTTTAAAACTGCTATCATAAAACCTCTTCACAAAAAAGGAGACAAACATAATGTAACAAACTATAGGCCAATATCACTTCTCACAGGTTTCTCTAAAATACTAGAAAAACTAATTAATAACAGATTAAAAAGCCTCTTAACATGTAACAAAATTATTACAGACTCCCAACATGGATTTAGAGAAAAAGATCTACTGAAACTGTTCTTTTGGCTTTTCTCAATGAAATTTTAATTGCACTTTAACAGAAAGAAATTCCTGTTGGACTATTCTTAGATCTCACAAAAGCTTTTGATATAATTAATCATGAAATTATCCTCAATAAACTAGAAAATTATGGAATTCGGGGAATAGGATACAACTGGCTAAAGTCATAATTATCTGAAAGACAGCAAATAGTACGAGTATCCTACCAGCATAAAAATCAAATAAAACATCACAGGTCTCAGTCCATGCATGTCACTCACGGAATTCCTCAGGGCTCCACCCTGGGACCCATACTATTTTTCCTATATATTAATGACATTCCATCCATCATAAAAAAACCACAAAATTGTACTTTTTGCTGACAAACATTTTATTCCACGCCAAACTTCAGAAAACTTACTTAACACTACCAAATCCACTATTGCCACCCTAATCCAATGTTTTCAACAAAATAAACTCATAATAAGCACTGACAAAACTTGCATAGTTTCCTTCCATCATCCTCATTCATCTAAACAGCACACACCTAACATCGAATTTAATGGTAAACACCTCAACTTTAAACAAACAACACAGTTTCTGGGACTTACTATACAAGATAACATGAAATGGAACTGTCATCTAGGAAAACTGAATATGAAACTCATCACAATAAACTATGCCATCAGAGTTCTAACAGCAAATTGCACAACAGATACCCTTCGAACAGTATATTATGCAAATGTCCATTACATTTTAAAATATGGTATAATATTTTGGGGACAAGCACCAGAAACAAAACAAACTTTTTGTTTACAGAAGAGATTAATACGAACAATTACCAACACTAATAAACTTTCTACATGTAAACCATTATTTGAAAAGTTGAAAATACTTCCACTGCCATGCTAGTACGTTTTTGAAACTTTGTACTTTGTAAATAAGGATCTACTAGACAAAGGACCACTCTAGATTTAATTCCACAATTCATGTTCACAACACTAGACAGGCCAGAAATATCCATCTACCACAGATAACATCCACTCTTAGCCAAAAAAGCACTTATAATGCAGGTATACAGCTATATAATGCGTTACCACTAAACATAAAAAACATCAATACACTGAACCCATTCAAAACAAAACTCAAACAATTCTTACAACAGAAACTCTACTACAGTGTACAAGAATTCCTCAATGACAATAACTAATGTAAGAAATACAATCTGTTACAGGTAATCATTAGAACAAAGGTGCAGAAGGTGACCCATGATCTAACAACATTAAATTACACTGTTTTAGCATAAATATACCTTCACATAAATTAATAAAATAAAAGTAAAATAAAAGAATTCCTATCATAGATATACACCCTAACCAAAATAAATATTAATACTCTGTAATAGTCGAAAATAAGTGTATTTTATGTTTACTTTTACTTAGCCTAAGTTAAATGAATATGGTTAAATGTATCAAAATTATAATAAAGTTGTTATTCTTATATGAAAATATTATTGTTATTGCTATGACTCGCCATACATCATTATAATATTCTATGTGGTTCAATAAAATATTATTATATTATTGTTACGGGTATATGAATTGAGCAATGCTGAAAAAAGGGCATTAACAGTAAAAACAATTAAGTTGTGTATGTTATATTGTGATGGATAATGATAAAACTTCCTTCTTACTATAAAATTATCGCGTCCACTAATACATATATACAACTTTCACTGACACAGACAACATATTCCAAAACACTATGCAGGTATATTCATCAAAGAGCAAATATAATTACATCAAATGTTTCAAGTCTATCAAGAGCAAAGGCATTTATAAACAAGTAAAAGTTTACTGGCAGGGAACACTCGCACATAACCTAACAATTTATAGAAAAGAGGTTTAGAAAGAATTTTCCGTTGCAGCTAACTTACCTTTATATATGGACTGTGAATCGCTAAAATGAGCTTGTGGGCATGAATTAATCCTCCCCTCGTAACCAATACACAATCAGTCAATTCCACTTTCTCGTATAATTTCCCAACTGAACACATGAAGTGACCAATATGGTCATTTAAACGAATTAAAGGCATTTTATAATGACTCAAAATAAATGCACAGAAGCCAATGTATCTTCGGTTAGTAATTGTAAACACACTTCTTTTTAGTTCCAGCAAAGCGCTTTGATCATGAACTTCCTTTCACAGCACTTTCACAAAAACACAAGAAACCAAAGAAGAGAAGGGAGTAGAATCTTAGAAATTAGGAGAAACTCATTTTCACAATTTCATATTCCCTTGTCACAAAGAATCGAACATCTCATCCCATCGCGTCCAAACACGGAAGTCGGCGGAAGTCGTAGAGTACGAACATGAAACCATGAGGTTCTCTACAACAGCCCTATCTAGTAGCGGGCAAAGGAACTGTGCTTGTGAAAGGAAGAGAAATGTGAAAACTGAAAACAATTACACGACTATTTTTTCTATCGAACTTTTACTTCTTCTACTACTTTACTTTGAGGCCAACGTCAAGTCAATCAATTATTAATGAATTTTTAATTTTTAATTTTCCGCATTATCTTTTCTGCGTGTCTTAACTGTCCAACTTAGCATTTTGTTACTTTTTTTTTACAATTTATGTTTTGAGTTCTTATTTTGTCATAATATTAATGCTTTATCTACATTTTAACTGAAAGATAGCAGAGTCTCAATTTTCAAGCAAGAATTCCAATTATTTCACTTTTTTAATACCCAAACTCAATCACAGTTAATCTTATTTATTGTCATTATAATATTATATTCATTCATTAAGTTTTAACACTGATTTGAATAGGGTATGAAATTTGTCATGTTTCAGAGATAAAGGTGTTTGGTGGGGAAATAATTAATGTTTTCAATCTTAAATATCTTAGATGGTTCTAAAAATATGAAACTTGGAGGATTCACAGTTCTTTAGATTAAGAAGAAGTCAATATTTCATGAGTAATGGCATTGTTTCATTAATGAGAGTTTAAAATAGTTCCAAGTCAAATCACCTCATCAAATTTTGACTAATTTTCTTATTATTAAAATTCGTTTATTGAAAACTCCATGCATAAACTCAACTACGTTACAACCAGGCACTTGATTGGAGTACACCTGGTTTAAAATCATTATAAAAACATAGTAACATCTTACAAATAAAATTTAAACTTTTATTTTATCATGACTACTGCTTCTGTAAACACTTATTTGATTTCAGCATGAAACAGCGCGCAAGATGGAATCTTTATTCAAAGCACTGGAAGAGAAACTTGCCATAATTTGACAGACATCAGGTTTTATGAAATATTTAATTAAGATCTCTGTAACTTTGCAATTTTACACAGTTTTAAAAATTCTTAGAAAAGAAGTGAAAATATTGAATCTTCTAAATTCTACAACATTATTCAATTCAATTATTTGTGTCTCATTTTATAGACAATCGACAATATATTTATTTCTCTTTGATCTTCATAAATAAAATGAGGTCAAAAATACATTTTAAGATTATGCTTAATTGCCAACGTTTTGAAGTCACATTTGACATCAGGGATAAACAAATTTATTTAGATATTAAGGGACAGATGAGATTAATTTAATGACAATTAATTGATATTTAACGAGATAATATATATTAAAAATATTCCTTGTCCTCATTATATTTATGAAGATCCAAGAGACATAACGATATTGTTGATAGTCTATAAAATAAGGCACAAATAATTTAATTAAATAATTATAAAGTAGAAAAATAATCAGAAAAGGAGGTATCATTGAATTATTCTAAATTATTAAGATTTTATCAACACCTTTTCACTCTTCTGTAATAGGAGTCACAAAGCATATTGGTAACAATATTGTTTGCTTCAAGGGCAGTGTCTCATTTAAGATTGTACATCTTAAAAGAGACTTTAATTGATAAAAATTTTGTAACTGAAAGTGACGCTCCACCACACACACACAACAAAAACACACACACACAAACTACAACACACACACAAACAACAACACACACACAAACAACAACACACACACAAACAACAACACACACACAAACAACAACAACAACAAACACACACACAAACAATAACAACAACACACACACACAAACAACAACAACACACACACACAAACAACACACACAACAACAACAACACACACACACAACAACAACACACACACAA
>NNCF01134689.1:0-13682 GCA_002313205.1 Laupala kohalensis
TTCATAAAAAACATATTTTAATACTTTTCTCTTTGAATGAATAGTTTGGTTTTCTAATGATGACTGAACGGAAGGTTTCAAAAGAGCCAATTGTCCAGTTAATGGTACCGGAGCAACTACACACTTCATGAAATTTAATACAACAAAAGCCATGTGTATTCGCACCATTATATACTGCAAAGGTACAGTTCAGTATATTTGACCAAGAATCATGAAAATAAGTATAACATGTAGTAAACGAAACTAATTCATTATAATCAAACACTGATTAAAAAATTCAGCCGAGTCGTCAAAAATTAAACAAATAGTATCTAAAATAAAATTCAAAGAAAAAAATTACTTATTGCTCTTCTACTTTGAGCATTGAACTTTCCTCTTCATAAGGACGTGTATTCCTGATTAAAATTATGTTAACCGTACTTAAAAAGGAATCAATCGTAATTGCTTTTTTTAAAAAAAAACCTAATGCTTTCTATCTAGAATCATTCAAAATATCACATTTTCTTTCAAGTAATTTAATTTATTTTTACACATCACTTCTGTGGTATACATTTTTGAATTGCCACCTCCTGCACATAGATTATACAATACGTACGTTACTGTTATAACCCTGCTACTCATGTTTCAATACCGTCCTTTCCTCCAATATCGATTAGTTTAAAAGCCACCAAGTTACGATATACATCAGTTCAACATAGTTATCATTTTAGAGTTTCAATAATATAATGAATCAGCAACCCCATCCGCACTACGTCCTATAAAAGCCAAAAAAAAAGAGTCGTGACAACAACACGTAACACACATGCGTTGTTTGTATGAATGTGTGTGTACGTATGGATCACTCACCTAAGAGTTTATTGAAGGATATTGAGCTGAAACGACCTTCGGTCGTATTAACCTCAAATTCAAAACTCTCGCCCCCTTCGTAACAATTACGTTCGCCGACACCCCATTATTGCAACCACAACAGTTAACAACGCCATATCCGCTTCTACCACCGCCGCTGCCCGTTTTGTGTACTCGAGAGAAACCGACTCCAGCCAATAGGAGGATCTGGGCAATGGTGGCGGCGCCTGGTGACGAGTGACAAGAGGTGGGCAGCAGAAGACAGAGGATAGCAAGAAGGCACGCGACTGCAGTTCTGGACACAGTTCGCGACGGCATATGGCACTCTACATGCGTGCAACGAGGCTACGAGACTTCGCGGCAGGTGGACCGCCTGTCTTTTAAACTGAGAACAAGGGATATCAACTGGAATTTCTTAATGTGTTTTTTATCCCAGTTATTATTTTTGTTGGATTTAATGTTGTTTTCGTTTTGAGAAATAAATAATCAGATTGTTGCTACGAGTCCCAGTCTTAGACACTAGACGAATTCCCGCCCGTAAAGCTGGAGGTTCCTCTCGGCCCCGCAATAAATCCCTGAGATTGTATTTTGGCAGTATTTTCCAGAGAAATATGTTGTCAAGTCACAATATATTACGATCCACATCGCAATCAAGAAAGTTATATAAATCTATAAAACATTTAAACTACAGTTTGACATTGTAATAAATCAATCAATAACTTTAAATTCAAATTTATATTCTTAGTCACGGATGTCTCTTATTGGTTGTGAATCAATAGTTAAAAAAGATCACCATATGATCATGTCACAAATAATTTATTCAATGTTATAATATGTCTTTGTAGTGTCCACTGTCACCCAGCGAAATACCGAAGGATAGAGGTTCCTTTTAATTATAACAATATATAAACTTTATTTAATATAGAAAAAAATCTTTCTTCTACTTTGTCTACGATATTAATGTCACACTCATAAAAATTACATCATTTATAAATATTTTTTATAAATGCAAATTTCACGTTAGTCATATTTTAAAACCACTTCTAAATATAATAATCTTTTTTTCTCGTAAATCTGATACTTAAAACAAATCAACATGAAATAATTCTCGAGAGCAGTGTCAAACCTAAAATTTACTTTGAAAACTTTTAACATTCGGGTGTTTATTGCAACCGTCTTCAGGACCTGTTCTATTCTTCAAACTTCCAACTTTGTCTACAACTTGATGTTTATCTCATTAGTAAATGTTATTAAAAATAATACGGTTACATCTTTAGATTCCCAAGGTGCATTTGACGTAGTTGATGGGTCGTTATGTTTCGTGGCTTAAGATATTTAGAAAATAATGATACTATGCTGAGAAAAATAGGATTATAATTATCAAAACGATGTATCATGATGGTAAGTTTTAGATAACAAGTCTGTGTCAATTTGTAAATTGGAATTGTTTCTAATAAATTTTATATTTAAAATTTCAGAATAAATATGTTTAAAGTAATTTGATTCCCCATATATTATTGAAATACTAATCGAATTTATCGAATGATCTTTGTCTAAACGTGTAATATGTCACAGTGTTTAAGTTTAGGAAAAGTGAAATTGGTTTATACCCGTCATTGTTTGAAAAGGAGAAAAATAATTGAAGTTTGTGGATTTTTCCATTCCTCCAGTTATAGGACAAATGTTTTTGTTTCCTTTGCTGTCTCTTTCTCTCTTTCTTTTCACTCACGACCGATTCTCGAGTACCTGGTGTCTCACGGACAAAGTGAAAATCATACCTCCATTATATACTAACCTCCATAATATGCTAACCTCCATTATATCCATTACGTGCTAACAATTGTATATGCTTACTTAAAGAAAAACAAATTAATGTAAGAGACACTATATAAATTATTTGTGGAATACTCATGACAAATATGCATGAGATAGGTCTAAAAAGTTGTCTATAATATACCTCGGAACGATAAAAAAAATTGCTGTGTTCGGCATTTCGCAATTTATATAACTCCAACAATTTATTTAATAACTGAAAACAGGCTGTGTTGCTTCGATCTCTATCACCGCAAGATAACGTCACCCTTTTTTAATTGAAAGGGAACTCAGGACTATTATTTCAAGAATTAGAGTAGTCCCTTATGAAGCATTATATTTCTTTGCCTCTGTACATTTGTAATTTAAATAATACAGCTACTTATTAACAATTTAAATAGAATATATCCATAATAAGTACCCCCTTTCGTGTTATTTCACCCCTCCCTAATTTTTAAACTTTTGTATGGGTGGTCCAAACTTTGCGTCTTACGATTTAGGTTCTGCACCCTTTTGGGAATCCCTGTCCCGCACTTGTATTTATTACATATATTTATTTTAAACCTAAAAATCAATCAACATAGTTAATGCAGCCTTTTTCGAGATTTGAGTCCCACATTTTCTTCATAATTTTATTTTAAGTCTAGAAATCTTCCTAAAGCATCATATTATTTACAGATGTAAGAAAAATGAATTTTTCAAAAAATCAACTTGTATAATCTCTAGATGATATTAACTAAGATATTTTTATGGGTTAATGGTTTTTCGTTTTATTTTATTTAATTAAATCTCATTGCTTTGAAGATTTTACCCGCAGTCTACGTTTGGGGTTTAGCCTTACCAAGCTAATCGATGGGCTCTCCTACCAGGTTCCAAATGTGGGTATACTTAAATTATCGAGAGTTTAGGCAATAAAAAAATAAAAATATCTGACTCGAGTAATAATTCAGGGCAGCCACCACCAATATTTTAGAACTAAAACCCCACACTCGTTTAGACTTGCACTGTTTGTGATGGTTGTTTAATATTAAAATCATCGTTTAGAAGCACTTACTGTTACGAAGTGGCGCACCCATGGGGAAGGGGGGAGAGGAGGCTCAAACCCCCTCTTAAGTATCTAAATTATTCTGTAAAACGAAGAAAGAAAAATAGACATATTTGAGAGTTATGTAATTTCTCCTACTTCGAGCAAAGTATTAACTTCAGACATTTTTGACGAACCCACGTTCCAGCCAAAAATTCATCGCTCTACCGGGGTCTCTGTGGATGTCGCAACATAAACAGAAAAATCAGTTTTCAATCGGCTCTCATTCCGGAGACGTTCTTCTTAACCTTCCTTGTAGGTGTGAACAATTCCTTCACTCGGACGTGCTTGCATAACTTTTACGCTTTGAGGCGACATAGAGTATATTTCTCATTTACCCAAATTCATTATAACATATTCAGTATCCTCTGTCGGTGATCCCTTCGGAGAGTCACACTCTCGCATGTATAATGCATTACACGATTTTCTATTATAAGACGTTTTTATATGTTTATAATTCCTTGCTGTTCTACTGCTAGACGTCTTAGCATTCTAGATTAATGTTACTAAATACTGAACTCAACCATTGCGGCTTTAGTATGAAAGGTTATGTTATATATTAACGCGAAAAATCCCTTCAAAATTCGTGATAAAAGTATATAAAGATACGTAATTCAAGACTACAAAATATGCCCTTCTGCTGAGTAATGTCTCTAAGAATATTTAAAACTAATTATAAAATACTATTTAACTGCTGTTCGAACGGAAACATACACTGCAATCTGTGGGTCGTACCAAATTTCATGTTTCGTCGAAAGGCCGATGTGTCATCAAAACGACTGAGTGGGATAAGTCCCTAAGACGATTGGAAGGCAGCTGTCGACTTCACGGCGCCATAGCTAGGTCATAGGCGAATGTTTTTAGCTAACGTGAGGAACAGGAAATCTTTCCACACGTATGGAAAGGGAAAGGCTCAGCAAAGAGATCTGTTTACTAATGAAGACGCGCCAAGAGAAGAATATGATCTAACAAATACCGGTCAATGGGTGAGTTCCAATATAATTTCAAAAACTATTTTCTTGCATGGTTGTGTTGCCGTATGGCTCATATTAATTTAGTTTTATGTGTACTCAACTTTGGCACGGTTTTGTACATAAATTCTGTAGCCCCATCCTGGCCCGGGTTTTTCTCCGTTTTTCCTTTGGGTAGAGGCGGATTTCTTATACAGGTTCTCTAGGCTTTGTCTAGGGGCGTGTTTATTGAAACAATAAATCGTGATTTTAGTGTTTTTTCAACTCTTATGATCTTGAAACACTATACTCAGAATAATCTATAGTTCGATAATAACTTGTACATGTAGATTTACTAACGTAATTACGTTAAATTGACATTATATATGTATTATAACTTGCAGCTAACTTTTTATCTTATCTAAGAACTTTTTCTGAAATTTTTGAATCCGCCACATCATTAGGGCCCTTGATCGGAATTGATGGGATGGTCCCTTGCTTGTTTCCGGAGAGAAAATTAGTTTATTGTCCTTCACGTGGTCATACGCAGTCTGTACTGTTTTTTGACAATAAATTTATTTTATATTTAATCTACCTTCAAGTCTGTTGCCTAGAGTGTTGTACTAGTCTCCAGTCTAGAGACTAATAGTGATTATTATTCAGAAATTTTCTTGTTTTCTTCAAAGTTTTACAAAATTACTATACAAAAAGATTTAATTAGATCAATTAATTGAAGTATTGTTGAATATAACGGATTTTTTTTTCATTCCAAACTCGCTTCCGATTCCTGAAAGCTCTGTTATTGCAGAATAATGGTGAATAACGAATTGTCAATTGTGGCGAGTGAATAAACTTTTGGTCACTGCTTGATTACGAATTGGTAGAAGGAAACCATAACGAACGAACTGGTGAAAATTATTTATTTCTAGCGTTGATATATAACAACAATTTATGTGTAATATTCGTTCGAGGAGAGACGATTTTTAAGAATATATTTGGCTCATTTGTGACGGTTGATGGTCACATACAATTCGTCACATAGTCTACAGTTCGAATAGAAAGATATGATTAACTGAAAAATCGATCATAGAATGTTCTTTTATTTATTATTTTTTCTATAAGTTGTTATTTTTCTAGAAAGTGCGTTTTCTTACCAAGAACCATCCATCCATACTAATATTATATGCGCAACAAAAAAGTATGTGTGTCTGTTTGCTACTTAATCACGACTAAACCACTGAACCGAACGTCATGAGATTTAGCAGGGAGATAAGATGTTCAGGATGAACATAGGCTTACTTTTATTATTTAAATGTATGATAAGAAGGATAGAAATGGTTTTTGACGATAAATGTGCAGAAAATCGAAAAAAAGAGACCTATAACTACTTATTCTACTTTATTCGAGATAGGTGACATCTATGAAAGGCCTCAAAGAGTTCTAGAAAGTAATCCCAGACAGCATATCTGTTTCTACAAAAAATAACCTAAATTATCGATAAAAGGTTATGAAAATAAAATTGTTAAAATACTCCAAGTTAAGAGAGTAATTTAGGAAGGGACCTTTTCAGAGGGTAGCTAAACTGTATCTGCGAACCCTTGCGTTCATCTTTCATTCAACGCACTTCACTAACTCCAGGGAGTTCCCTTCGAAAAGAACTGTCAATAATATTATTACTTCAACAAAGATCGTCTGTTGAAACCATAAAGCACAATTCGTAGGCGTCCAATGTGCATCAAAAGGTAAACGTTTTTTCTTTGGTTATTGTGCAACCATTGTCAGGGGTAAGATTTAAAATTCTTCATTGTCATCATCATTGATCATTTCTTTCCTCATCAGCGATAATAATTTTTGTGACTTAAATGAATGAGTCACATTGTGTTGAATTGTGAGAATGAGTTGAATTGTGAGAAAAATAAATTCATCTTAATTAATGAAATAATTCTAGCTTACGTAATGATACGTATTGTTTTCCCAATGTCGTGTGCTAATTTAAATGATCGCGACGATTGAGAGTAATCTTCGTCACCCGGATATTTTGTTTATGCCACATATTAATTTTAAAAAGTGAATGTAGTTTAGAGCTATTGAAGATTATCTACATCAAGCTAAAAGAGTTAGGAGTAGGGGGGGAGGTCATTTGAACTGTGCAGTTGAACTGGGTTCATAAAACAATTTGGCCCAAGTGAAGGGATTAGTAGGAATTGTTTATAATAGAGCTATTGAAACCAGCAGGAGGTGTATAGGGAGAGGAAGGTTCCTCTTTTCAGTAGTCACAGCTATATGACTCGGGATAATTTAAAAAATTCGGAGAATGTAGAAAACCCCACACGGACGTTCACCGTACACCCTTTAAACACACTCGAATTGTGGACACCCAGACGTATGGTATCTCTAGGTGTAACTGGTATTTGTAGAACTAATTAGGTAACACTTAATTTGTAAAAATTATTTGAATAAACAGTTCATTTGATAAAACAAAGTCGTAAAATTTTTATGTGCACCTTGCCCAAACTATGAATATCTTTCAACATCAAATACATCAAATTAATTTTAAATTTTACTATTCGTTTTATTTTTCTCAAATATGATTCGAAAATAATTAATAATCTAGTCATAAAAATCTAGCTTTATTAATAATTGGATTTCCCTGTGGAGCACCGAAAGATTTTCATGGACTATTTAATTTACTTATTCATTAAATATACAAACTTTCTTCGAGGTAATTTAGAATGTATTAAAGTATTGTTAATATTTTTTTAAATAATGCAATTGAAGAACACAATAATTTGCAGAAAATTGTTTTAGAACCATTTACTGAAGTATAAAAACATTGCTGTAAAGGGAATACATCAAATATGACACGGAAAGGTTGCAATATATCAATTCCTTGCCAAACTGCATGAGACGATGAAAATGATAAAAATATACTTTCTATAATACTAAAAGTTTTTTAATTACACAATAGAGCACAGAGTGTTCATAAATATTTTCATTATCACGAATATCCCAATAATTTAAATATTAAAATAATGAATTATAATGTAACTAGTATCACAAATTGGCACAGTTCTAAAAACCAAGTAACATGTTTTACGGGGCCGTTGTGAGGTTTATCTAGAAAAATATTTAGCAAAGAATCTTTAAAATTCTTGACAAAATAATTATTTTATTTAATTTTTAAAATTTATACTTTTTATCTTCAAAATATGTTTATATTTTGGATCATCGTTTGGTTAATTTTCTTTGGAGAAAAAAGAATTGCTGTAACTAATCAGTTGATGAAAGTAATCTTTTTCTTTTACAAACGATAATTTCATGAAGCAATTAAAATCTTCTAATTTTGGTGAAATACCGCTGTGATTTAAATATCATAAGAAACTACACTAGAATTTAATAAAGTTTTTCTCTGACCACCAATTAAATTCTTAAATTAATCTTAAGGGGATTGAATAAAATTCTTTCCTTTTTTTTTTTACAAAGAATATGTCATAAAATATATTCAAGTTTGAGTAATGTACAAACGTGTTTCTTGTAGAAGTTACTGTATTGATTATGCGAGTTTAACCTCCCCCCACTGTTTCCATAGATGTTAATGAGAGAATATGCATCAAAAAGCATTATAGATTCCATGTCAGCACGAAACTGGCAAGACCGTGACTGCAATACAGCGATACTTGATTCTGTGCATCTAAAAATTCAACCGATCAATACTCATTTCCCTTTCTGTAGTTAATAAAGTATTTTATTTAACTAGTCATTTTGTCTCCTAAAAATTTGTCATAACGGATCATACCTGTCGAAGAATTCTCATTCTTTTTAAAATGTATAAAAATTACAATGAAAATAGCATTATGGAATACGTTTACTTTGATGCACAGGTTAAATGTTTCACGCCTTGGTGAAATGTTTGCAGTTATTAGCAGCCATCTAAGAGTAATATGGAAGTTTGTAATACTTCATCCTACATTTCTGATTATTATAAAACGAAACTATCAGTGATATTTAAAGAAAATTACTCCATTTAACTGTTTTTTTCTTTTAGGTAGTATTTAAAGTAAGAAAAATGTATAGGTTAGATTTCGCACCTTCCCTCTAATGAGAATATATGAAATGGTCCAAAACTCGGGTACTTAATTTATAAATCCGGACCCCTTTTTCTAATAGTTGCATCACTAATTTTATTATTCAGAGTTATCTCCCCTTAATTTAGTTACACCGAGAATCTTCACTATACTACATTGCACCATTAAATCCATTTTACATATAGTATTAAAAAAACACTTCGTAACATAAGAAACCCCAAAAATATAATGAAGCGTCAAACTCATCAACGGTCAACAACATCGTATACAACCTAATTGAGGAATGTAATCTATAAATACCCCGTGAAATTAATTAATTAGTATAGCCAAACAATGCGCATTAATGGAAAGATGTAGCGGGAAGGTCGCTTGGTAAGGCGGATAATATACAGCAATAGTACAGCGATTGTACAGCTGCTCAAGAACACGAAAATAATATTTACGATTAAGAATATTTAGGCAATTTTTATTATTTTTAGGTTAAAGTGTTAAAAAACTGTTTTAAAAGTTCGTTGGCCACATGGCTTCATGTCAAAATTACTGATGAATTGTAAAGACGGTTAATAAATCCTCAGGAATGGAGTTTCCCTAAATTCACAAAGATCTTTAACCAAGAGACTTTATCATGGAGTAAATTCAACCCTGTATAAAATACACTCCAACAAACAAAATATTTCTGTTAAATACTTGTGTTCATTAAAACGCTCATTATTACAATGGATGTGTAAGTCTCTTTTAAAAGACAAGAATGTGTTAATCACGGCTGTGAAAATCATAATCAAACAGAGCTATAGTTTTGAAATAGTGATATATATTTTCATTAATAATAAACGGAATTTTCATTTCTAGGTTGTAAAGCTGTCGTACACTTATTACAATTTTCTGCTCAAAGAAAACAACTAACACCTCAGATACAAGAATCTAATAATGAAATATCCTCAACACACTTTCAGTAAGTAATATTTGGGAAAATATTTGAACTTCTTGTAATATCATGGTCAACTAAACAGAAATTATTATTAATAAATAATAAAATACTTTATTTATTTCAGGTATAAGATCAGAGATGTTTCTTAAGAGAAAATAAAAAAGAGCCTGAAAAACAAAACTCGGAAAACCGGGTGTTAATTATGACTAAATAAAATAACCATACACGACATGGCTAGTGTTGAAAAAAAGAAACGAAGCACAGATTGACATGTCGTTTTTGTGGATCTTACATAATAAACAAGATTACTTAGGATAAGTATTCTAAAAATTCAATGTCAGAATATCAGGAATGTATTAGCAGAAACGTTATAACTGACCTTGCGTACATTTCTCTCCTGCACGAATCCCTTGAAGAATATTTGACAACAAACACTGCTTGTCAGTTTTAAGGGCTCTAATGACCTTTGATGTTGACGAGCCCTAAAGCCCCACAAAAAAAATACAAAAAAAACACTGCTTGTCGAAAAGATTACCTGCTTCCGTTCCAGTCGCGGCGCTCTAAAGCTTATCCCACTCCTGAGAATTTAACGTAGGATTCAAAAGAAGTGAAGGATTTTTTCACCGGTGCTGTCATTTTCTATGAATTATACGAAGATTGCATTCACAATGACACTTCATTGATCCGACCGAAATTACAGGTCGCATGGGTGTAGTACTCTTGAAAATATTAGACTAACAAAACACAACACACGAGAAACACGTTACCAATGAAATTCTTGAAGGGTTGCGACAAACACTGACGTACTCAAAAAAGCATAAGTACGTCTCTGAGCATGAAGCTCTTTGAGATGTTCTAGCATCACTGACAAGACAACGCATAAGAATCGATACCTTATGGAAATGAATTCATATAACCGATATCCCTAAAAAATCGATACGAGTAGATTTTGAAACAAGATAGTTATAACTTTTCAACATTTTATTCTGATTGATACAGAGATGTTCTTAATTTTTGCTTCGCTTCGGCCTAGAAAAATTTTTCATTTAATTCCTCAGGAAGTAAAATAAAGACTAAATTTAAAAAAAAATTACAATTTCGAAATTATATTTCCCGATGAGGACTCCCAGTCCGAAGTGTATTACGCTGCCACGCAAAGTAAGTTCTTTAACATGTTTTACTGTGGTATTAATAGAACTATGGTTATCACGTTGCATGCGTTAGAGTTTAGATTAATGTGTTAGTTATATTAGAAATACTATTTATCACTATGTTTAATACAAAATTATAACTATTTACTAGCACCATTCCATCAATACTTTAATTTTTTCTATGAGTCAACTATATTTGCAGCATAACAACCAACTTTTCTTCCCAGGAATCTCTTTCACAGATGACACCAATGTACGCAGATACACTCCGCTACCATCGTAGTCGACGCAAGACTAAGTCCGATGACCAACAAGGCCACAGGGCCTCCCAGCTGTTTAAAAGTCAATGCGCGCTCTCTTAAATTTGACATTTGGTAACGTTATTCCATTCACAGCCATGTGATGACGTTGTGCGAGAAAATGATGCAAATACAAGCCAGATTCAGACTCTCGCATAGCGAAGTCAGCAAAGAGAGGATGCATATCGGACCCCACCCTCGAAAAGTATGCCATGAATCTGCGAAAAGAAAGACATGTATTTTGTTTTACTGAAGAATGTAATGAAATATCAAGAGAATATTATCACATCGAAAATGGGGGAATTCAAGAACCATGAATCGTCAAACCCACGACAGATTACTGTTTTTCAAGAATTCACGGAATTCACGCACGAAGTTAACACACGATTATCCTTTTTTTTTCTTTCAAAATAACACTTTTTTTTAAACTGACAGCATCCAATCACCTTCTCGAGTAGGGAAGTGTGTATCAACTGCCAAGTGGAAATGTCGACGGACAAATACTTGAACCCTGGACGTCCTTCTACGGCCGGTGGTGTTCTGTCTACTGCACCACGTAGGTGGATGTTGTGTATGGAATCGGGAATCGAAACGGGTGGTGCAGTTGAACACAGGAGGTCCCGAGTTCGAATACCACTGCGTCGAAATTTTTACCTGGCCGTTGAATGTGAAAATATTTTATTGTTCGTAATACCCAGGCATACTGTACCATTATTCTATATAAAATAAAGCACTCTAACATTAATTTAACCCTTTTAAAATCCATATTTCAAACGACGTCATTATTTGGATTTTCCTCTCTATTTCATCCTTGTTGATCCCGTCTGTCTGCTATGCGTGACCCACCATGGGCACCTTTTAGACTATGTTAAATATCTCCCTTTATTAAATCTCATATACTACATTCATTAGTTGCATCTTTCTCAAAGTAAGAATACGAGCCTCTGATGTCCATCAACCCTGCATCTGTTCTTATTGCTCGTCCACGCCTCATCAACCTTATAACGAAGTCTCAACTTTCCTCATCATACTAACAGCAATTCCATAAAATATGTTCTCAATTCTCATTCTCTTAACCACAAAAACATAGTTTCGTCTCTGTCTTCCCTATTTCGCTCAAATATTACACTAAATTGCCATGTCCGGACATTAGCTCTAAAACAACTTTCAAAACATATTAACTATCTAACTAATTAACGGACAACATGTATCGCAACATATATCAAGGGTAAGTAATTTAATTTGTTTTAAAGGGGAAAAGATGAAGGCATATTCATGAAACAATTATAATATTCATATGTCGTTATTCTGCAGGACCGAATAAAGTAAAAGCATCGTCTAGATTTTTAACAGGAATTTAGGGCTCGCAAACGTCATTAGAGTCCTTAGCACCGCTCTTACGATGGATGGGAGACTAGGCAAATCCTAGGTAAAGGAGGGCGAATATATTCATCTGGAATCGGTGCGATTTTGTATCGTCTGGTGAAAGGGATGGATTCGGGACGCTTCCAGTATCTAGAAAATTCCGCCCAAGCAGAGACGGTTTCCACTCACCGTTTAATAAGTCCATGACGCTATCTTGTTGTTGGTCACAGTGACTTTGGGACAGTTATATTTATTCACTGTAATGGAATAAAGTCTATTTCTGAGGTCAGAGGAACCACTTATTTTGATAAAGCGCTATGACGAGTGGTTAGACCCAATCCTTAAACATGATAACTATTCTGGAGAATGTTATATAGAAGATTATTGAATCTCAGAATAAATTCATTCAATATTTGATTTTTGAAGTTTTATGACTAATGTTCACGGAACATCAATGCGTATCTCTAGTAATCCAACGTTTCTTCAACAAAATCGTCTATTCTGTTGATGCGAGATCAGAAAATTATGTATTATTTGATCTAATGTTTGATTTGTGACGACAAATATTGATATTGTATATATATTGATATATTTTGGTAATATTATAAGAATGAAATATATTGATGTATTTTGGTTAAATAAATTTTCCTCCCGGCCAAAATCAATCCGCAGTGAATGCAATGAATAAAGTGAGTGTTACCTGCTGAAATATAACCTCATTGTAAGTATGACCCTTCGCACTGAAGTTGCAGATTGAATGGAAGAAAAGGAAGAACGATGTACAGATTTCTACCGGATCACCTTTAGAAACAAGAAATTGTCCCATCAAGGATAAGCAATGTCAGAAATAAGTTCTGGTCACGGTAAATTCAATAATTACTTACAAATGATCAAAGGGAGAGATGATAAAACATAGATTTACTTAAAAACGATGAAACTGTGTATCGTGTAATGTAAGAAATTAAATTTCTGGCAAAGAACGAAAACTGTCGGTGAAATAAAATCTAAAACAGCCGATAAGGAATACAACTCGCCGAATGATGACCAATAAGAAGACTTATGAGGCCTTCAATATGTAAATAACGCGAGTACAGGAAATCATGGAAGGTTTCAGGAACTAATAGAGGCAGAATATAATAAAATAAATTTTGTATTATTTAAG
>NNCF01134692.1:6549-25806 GCA_002313205.1 Laupala kohalensis
GACCTACAGGAACCGCTCCATGACTTAACAGAAGATTTGATAAGTCGGAGCTTATTCCTTTCAACAGCTAACCACTCATTGGTATCTTGAGAGAGACAGAACTCAGAATCCTTATCTTGACGGAATTTATGTGGTCTCGTTTTGGAATCGTGGAGAAATCCACGCGATTCTTGAGGCATGCCGTCTTTGCGGAATCGTCTGCTTCCTCATTCCCTCTGATACCCACATGTCCGGGAACCCAGCAAAACATTATGATGGAACATCCTTGCTCTTGAGGAAGAGAGAGATAAAGCGCAGTACGTCGCGGACCGTTCTCGCTGGTGCATTGTGCTGGTTGCGTGAGAGAGCAGGTCGCATTGCGGATGGCATCATCATATACTCGTAGTGCAAGATTGCCTCGTATGATGCAAGATTGCACAATACTCCATTGCATTCTATGATGCAAGAGTGCATCATCCTGTGATGCGAGATAGCATCCTATCTGTAAGATTGCGCAATCCTGTGGTGCGTCATCCTATGACATAAGATTGCGGAAACCTGTGGTCCACAAACCTGCACATGACCTTGTGGACCTCCTCCTGTGCTCAAACCGACACATGACTTGTGGACGCCCCACCTCGTCTGTGCTCAAGCCGGCACATTTGCTCCAACCGGTACACCCTTCTGTGTTCAAACCGGCACATCCGTGTATTCAAAATCTCACCCCTTCTGTGCTCAAACTGACACACATGTTATTCTTATGGAGGAAACTGCTCAAACCGGCACTCTTGCGCGACCTTGAAAATCCACCCTTTTTTTTGTCATCCTCCCACCTTTTTCTGTGTATAGACCTGCGCAAGATTCCTGCTCACCCTCTGGTCATGTGATGTCTGGCCCCTCGAGAAATCGACTTTGTCTCGTGACCGTATCTGTATAATTTCTCCTGTATTTGTGTCAAAGTGTGAACAAAGGGTTATTGACCTGGAGGTGTACTCCTCCCTCCTCTCCTAGACCTTTGGTTACGCTCTCTGTTTTCCATAGAATCCGTGAGTAATCATGGTTAAACGATGCTATCCAATGGCAAAAAGACGTACAGAGAAAGGAGTAATGATGAAACCTTGAAATGATGAAGTTGACGTCAAGGTAGCCATAAGGGTTTAAAAGGAATTTAAAAAATGAAAAAAATGTTTCAAGTAGAGGCACGAGTCCACACGAACTCCAGGCGGTGTCAGTAACAATTCGCTACGCCGTGAGATATTATTCCCCATTCCTTAGTTTTCCAAAATGTTCGGGGCCTCTGCCTTTCTTATTGTGTTAACCAGACACCCAACTTTCTCTTTTTATTGATAAGTGCCTTCCCATCTCTTCTTCGCGACGCAGTATTTTTCCAAGTGACGCTTTTAACAANTCGCGACGCAGTATTTTTCCAAGTGACGCTTTTAACAAATAATTGTTCAACTAAAACTATAATTAAATTAAGAAAATGTTAATTAATTATTTGTTACAATATGTAATAAAACTCGACTTGTTTTCACAAAAAGTATGCAACTAGCCATCCTTCATGGAAGTCACACACTTCATTTAAAAAATAACGCAATATTATCCTGCTTCATAAAAGAACACATAATTACAGTAGTTGCATAAACAATGCAACTAACTAAATATCCAATCTACTTGCATCTTCCGTACTTAGGCAGTACTCGAGAATCAAACCCTGAACTTAGAGATTAGTATACGATAACCAATAAAATACGAAAAACATAGCTACAAAAACAAGTTGTCATCAGTAGGCGATGGTTGAGATATAACTGACGCAACATATCTCCCGCTCGGGCTGCCGAGCAGAAAGTGATAGCGCAAGGTTGAAAGAGGAGGAAAATAACGCTATTCGGAAAACATTAGTCATTCAAAGCGAAGGGTCCACTAATCCAGTGCACACCTTCCGGATTTTCCCACCAACCACCGAAGTACGACGAAAGGCAATGTACGTCGAGAGGGCGGTGAATCCGTTTTCGTGGAAAGTGCTATCATCCCACCCCATTAGCAGACTCAGTCATATTTTTCAGACTGGCTGCCGGGTGTAGGCGGGAGTTATATTGCACGACTTATACACGCCCATCACCTCAAGCGAGAGACACGCCGAAAACACTGGATTCGTCACTGATATTCGTAAAGAACGATAGGTTTTACTTGTCATTCCCTTCCCTCGGGGTATATGAGTGAACTTAAGTGTTATCGGAAGTAGGGATGGTGATATCAAATAAAAACATCCATAAGTATCATATCGATATTTTAAAAATATATTATATCAATCTTTTGATATATCAAGGGAAATTTGGATGTATCGGGATTCTTACGCGTAATAATGACTAACATGCTTAAATTCTTTAAGGGTACTAAAAACACTATTCTGCAAAGAACAATTTATTAATTTTGCTTTTGACAAATAATGGTATAAAGAAAATTAACAAACATACTGCCATAACGACTAGATTATAAAATATATATCAACAACAATTAATACATTTTATTGATAGTTGTATATTAACAACTTGATTAAGAATTAACAACTTCTAGAAGTAAATAATTTGTCTCATCTGAGAGATATTAACAAAAGAATGGTTGTAACAAACCGCTAAAACATAGTTTTTATATTTAAGATATTAATTTTGTAATACCTTCAATATTCACATTATAATAAAATGAGTACCAACATAACGTCAGTGTTTTGTTTCTAAGCATATAAAGAGTGTAATAAAAACAATAATATTAAATTGAGAAAAACTAGTGTCATGAAAATATTTTCGGTCTGAGGATTCTAACCATTAGTGCCATTTAAAGTTCCATGTCAAAATTGGTTCCCGGATTTAACTACAGCCACGAGATATCCTTCATACTGTGATTTTAAATTAATTTGAAGTCTTCAATTAAACAAAGTTTAGTTAAAGAAATTTAATATTATTTTATACATTTATGTGTTTATATATTTTAAGTTCTTTCGTGTTATTAGCTAAACTTGTAAATTTATTTATGCTTGTGGCTTTATTTATATGGATTTTTAGTTCTATTCCCGTACAACGTTTCCTTGCAATTGTTCAAAATCTTATTAATAATTATTACTTTTTATTATGTGTGTATACAAACATTTATTGCTGTTATGGCGATTTTAGTTGACAAAAAATTGATAATAAAAATAGTAAGTAACGCGTTACAGATTGACAATTTAGCATGCGATTTACCATTCACGTGATCTTCACGGCTTTTTTTGACAAATTGTAATTAATTAACCTTAAGATTGTTCAAGTGAATTACCACGTACGCGACGAATACCTCCAAATATTCGCACAAGGTGCTGAACTCAGAAAACAGTCAACGATCTTAACGTTCCAGCACCTGCAAAACAAATAACTTCCCAGTTCCCATATCCACAATGTTAGCAACGGTTGAAGAAGTCAAGATTTAGCACTTCACGATCAGAGAATTTTATAATGGATTTCAAGTATGGTACGTCTTTTGCCAGTCAAGGACGTTACGGTGCAATGGGGATATCACTGCTATAACCTCATCAGAATCTTGCGGTGACCTTGACTATTGGGGTTGACGCATCGACTGGCAGCGAGTGAACACGCGTCAATATGTTCTCATGCCTCCACGATATTCCGTTACGTTTCTAATTATAACTAATGTCAGCCAAGTAAGGTTTCAATTTCACTCTGTTTCATATTTTTATCTTACACTGTTTTAAAATTTAATATTATCAATATTCTTTAAAATAATATAATACCTACTTATTTCCTCGAAACATCAAATTTTGAAAAAAAAATGTCGTATCCGATAATTGAATTTTAATATCGATACATCTTTAAAAATATATCGGTAAAAATATTGATATATCGAAGGAAAAATATCATTCATCTGATGTATCAAATTTCTTTCAACATTCCTAATTGGAAGTTTTATTACATGTTTCAGCGTCCCCGAAAACCATGGTTTCAACACCTGTATTTGTCATTATCAATTAATTTTACACTTCATCTCCTTCCCACCCCATCCCAATAGGTATATTTTCCCTCGTGGAGGGTGGTTGTGGACTTAAGCAACATTAGAAATGTCGGTATTCGTTTGAGCAACCTGAAAATTAAATATTCAACATTAATATTGATCGTTTTCCGTATTTTTACTCGCCCTCCTATTTCCACCCCCTACTAACGGCGTGGTATGTACTATCCACCATGTGTACTGTTTGTAGACAAACGCGGCACGGGAGGTGCCACTACTCATATCAGCGGCTACGACAACTACGGTGTCAAAACAAATGGTTTTTTAAATTATTTTTACTTCACGCCCTCTATCTACGGGGGTTTTCCCCCATGGGGGCTAATAGTAGACTTCAGCAGCAATGGGAGTGACACTAACCCTCTCAGCGACCCTTGAAATCATATATTCAATATTAATATCTGTCGTTTTGTATCATTTTCATGTATCTCCTTACCACCGCTTCCGTATGGTGTTAGGGTTGTCTTACTCCCTGTGTTTTTCGCCGTATAGTGAGTTATCTGTGAACCAAGTTTGGTTAAGATTGTTCCAAGCATTTCAGAGTTATGGTAGGCCACACATATATATACACACCTACTTCTATTTTCACATTAATAGATGTATTCCTGGATTGGTTGGGCATAAAGTTAAATGAAAACGGTTGGCAATTACGCTTGCCCTAAGTGAGGGTACCTGCTCCTAAGCACCTGTCAGCGAGGCTATGTTTGGCACCCTCTCACCCCCAAAAGTGCAGGCTACGGTGTCATGCCTTTGTTACGCGAAACACCTTTCACCAGGCAGCGCCCAATTCCTGCATCTTTTATTTACCCAAATTTGCACGCATTAGCATTGAGCTTCCTTAGCCCGCTGTAAGATAGTGTCAGTAGACGGGCACCCCTTCACTTTTCAGCACCCCACCCGATCTTCTTCACACTAGCATAAGTCTCAATCGTCCACAACTTGCCCACTCAGACGGACATACATGTTCGCTCTAGCAGCCACTCAATCATCTACCATTCGTCCACTCAGACGGACATACTTGTTTGCTACAGTAGCCACCCGACTTCAAAGTCGGTCTTTCCTTTCTAAGTCTGATTACTTAGTTATTTTTATTTAATTTTCTATTCGTTTTATTATAGAGCGAGTAACATCAAGTCGTACTGTTAAATTACATTTAAGAGCACCTTCACAAGTTGCCGCACGCGACCGGGATTCGCTCCCATCCTATATTTCCATTCGTGTGCGCGTATGCTTCTTATTACTATACTTCAATTCGCGCCCGCAAACCTAGGGTGTCAAATCATTGTACTCCCATGCGAGTGCGTATCCCGGCACTTCAAGACATCGAACTACAGACTGAAAACAACGCCAGCTGGACTCCAAAGCTTGAGTATTACTATTTAAGTTCTTGACGTACTGTGTTTGAAGACAATCCACGTATTGAATATGTGTGGGTGTTCATGACTTGAAACAAGAATTGCTCCGCAATAATTGATTACATGTGTTACTTTTGTTATCAGTTATTTCAAATTGACTTGAAACAAGAATTGCTCCGCAATAATTGGTTACATGTGTTCCTTTTGTTATCAGTTATTTCAATGGTCTCGTCAGTGTGATCTAGAGCAGAACACTTTTCTTTCTTATTGAGAGACAAATCCCCACTGATTGTATTTCTTTCACTGTATCAAACAGTACTTTTATGTAATAATGAAATACGTAATGTTGTTTTGATCAAAATGCACCATTAATATAAAGATTTTCGTTCTAATCATAAGTCTTGTTGACTTTGGATATTTATTTCATTTTATCAAGCAGTAATTCTATGTAATACTAAAATACACATGTAGTCTGTGAATTGATGGATAATGGTGTGCCAATTGTGTAATTATCTAGAAAGATTACTGATTTAGTGATACTTAGATTCGTATTTCACCATTCTGCTTAATCCAATNAATCCAATTTTTGATTGCTCAATTGTTTTTTGTTTATGTATTTTTTAGTTCAATAAGTCAAGAGTGAATTCAATGTTTATTTCATTTATTACATACAATGTTGTGACGAAATTCAATTCATTAAATTTATGAGGGTTATTTTTGGTCTTTCCTTATTTTACATCCCTCAAATCGCTTCCTTGGAAGCTGGTCCTCCGTCTTCATAAACCTGTTGTGTTCCGTGGCATCCGCCAGAGGATTTCCCTATTATTCGTACGTCGCCCCGGAACAAGTGTGATGTTCCATAGAGTAAAAATTACAAGAGAGAGTGTACACTGAATAACGTAGAGATAAGTACAACTCCCATGGAAGTGCCACCACCTCCGTCGCCATCGTTTCCTCAAACGATGTCATTGAAATCTTCTCCGTCGTCCTGCGGTACAGACGTCAGGACCACACCTGAATAAGCCTCCAGTTTCAGTTCTTCCGTTTCTACGTAACCAGTCGTCATCTCGGATGAGCTGGAAAATCATTTCATATTTTTAGCATCTTACAATAGATCAGTAAAGGAGAGTTCAATATAAGAAAATTATCCATATAAATCTTTTCATATTTTCCTCCTACTTTTTTTCTTTTCAATTTTCCTGTCATGTTTTATACACACACATTGATCAGATTGAACTCATTTTATGTTTATGACCTTCCTCACACAAGTCAGCTAATCTTTAATTNTTCTTCTTTTCAATTTCCCTGTCATGTTTTATACACACACATTGATCAGATTGAACTCATTTTATGTTTATGACCTTCCTCACACAAGTCAGCAAGTCTTTAATTGAATATAAAAACATACTCACTCGAAACTCGCTGATGACACGTAATGCAACATCGGAGGCAAATAGTTAGCGTTGTCTGGNGTAATGCAACATCGGAGGCAAATAGTTAGCGTTGTCTGGGAGGTTGACTGTCAGATTGATAGTCTTCGATTCATCTTCAAAATTCATCACTGCTAAGTAGATGTGAGTTGCATTATATCTGGAAACATCAAATGACTCGTAATTCATAACAATTGGTAATTTGTGGCATTTAATACTCTAGCGATTTAAATGTGTCTATATCAATAAAAGAGAAATAAATATTTACTTAAGGGCAATAGTACAATACAGAGTACTTCCATTATCATAAGTAGACAAAACCTTGAGATCAACAAAACATTATTTTTTTAAAGATATTTTCGACATTACATATCTGAACTTGTATTGTATTGTATATTGAACTCAAAATGGTTACACTACATTCTGCCGTTGTTTTTCGCTTTGCTGTGAGCGTTGTTGTAGCAAGACAAATTTTGTAGATAGTCTAGTTTAGACGACGCTGTTACATTATTGTGGTAATCAATTGACAATTTTAGCTCAGGTTAATTTCCTTTTATTACATTCAGGTTAATATTTTAATTCCACAATGTTTTACGATTTTCGCTACCTTAGAATGAAACGTGACGACTTCAATCAATCGCTTATTTAATACTAGAGGACCTTAACGCGACTTTGCTCTCGGTTCTCTCGCGCGAGTTTTTGCTGTTGAGATACATTTTACTCTTCGTTATTACTTACTGTAGACCTAAAAAATGGCACGTGTACGAATAATACGACGCTTTTATACTTTCGAGATATTCACAGATCATTCGAAAAAAGCACAGTAAAAAGGTTTCATTGTTGATTTATGACAATTTTTCAGTTTCTTTACCACATTTATACTTGTTTCTGAGTAAGTTAGGGTATTGTCAAAAACCTTTATGGACATGGTGTAAGGAGATAGATTGAGTTTACTTCAGCAACATATCCTTTAGTATTTGTTCAGTTTTCGGCCATGGGTAACTGATCTGCAATTAAGTGATGGAATTACGGTTGCTTAGGGAAAGACGTTTGTGATCATATCAATTCTTGTCAATACATGTACCTTGACTACTTTGAGGGAAATACATTTGAGCATTTAATTTTAACCTTTCTAGAACAAGAACTCCATCTTCCTCATAGATGAAATCGGACCCTCTTTGAATAGCGCCCTCTCCTCGCAATGCTGCCAATTTCTTGTAAACATTCAAATGACTCTTCGGGTCTTTTTCTTCGGCCATCACGTTTACAGTTTCGTAATTTTCATTCACTGGAAGCCATGGGTCACGAGTAGAAAACCCTGAAACAATTCAATACTTCTGACATATACACACAATCAAATTTCATTTAGCAAAATTAAATATCAACTTATTGTGAAAATATTTGTTTTCAGGAAAATTTTTGTTTAAATAGATCATTTTTCTCTGTAATAAAGATTCCTCCATGTTTACGGGATACCTTGAATTTCTTGTTCATAGTTTCACATGATATTCTCAATTTCTGATTGCATTTTCATAGTTTTCTGATTCATTTCATGATAGGTAAAAATGAGACTTTGTGATTCATATACATAATTTATTTTTGTTTCTTTTAAGTGTAGAATACAACGTTTTTTAGATGAAGGCAGAGGTAACCCAGGTTTTTAACTCTCCTGCTTTGAGAGGTAGTAGGATTGATTGTGGGTCGGGTAGTAATTTTGGTTTTCTTAGCGGGTTTTCTGGATTTTCCCAAATTGAATTTTGGGGAAGTAATATCAGTGATGGTTCATTCCATATCAAATGCACCAAGCCATGGCACCCACCATCTAAGATTTTGATGAAATTTGGTGCACTTGTTCATACCATCAAGTTAGCGATTCACATGAATTTTTAGTTCCCTAGGACCCGTAGTCTCTTCATTAAGTGTATTAGAAATTTTGCATTTTTCGGGGAATTGTTGCTCTCGTGAGTGCGGGTAGAGATCTTTGCGTTGAATCAAAAAATCAAAACTACGAATATAATTCATGAAACAACTTCAAAATTTATTTACGCATACTCTAAAGAGAATAAATTAAGGTAAAAATATATCGAGCTTGTATTTATAGTAAGAAAATTTTAAAAAATTGAGAAAAATGTTTTTCTGTCAATTTGGGGCGTGAAAATCCTTATCTCCTTTATGTGATATATCTCATAAGGTCAAAATCAAACCTAAATTACTTTTTTGTGAATAAGAGCTGAAAGTATGGGGAAAACAAGTATGAAAAGAAAAAAGTGGTACCTTGCTGTTGACGGGCCCTACAACCCCACAAAAAAAAAGTGGTCCCGCCCTTTCCTGATTAGTAATTTTTTGTGATAACAATATAATGTTACTGTACTTAATTTTAGTACAAAAATTAGATCACACATATGGTCTGTAATCACTTTATTTGTAACTAGTTTTCTCCCTCAATGCATGTAGAAACATTGTTTGAATCATTCAACAATGTGTCGTCAATACTTGTCACTTATCTCGCGGTGCATAGAATAACAAACATTACGGGTCTCCTCAATTCGGGACTGAGCTGTTTTGCCGAGTCGACAAAAGTGTCGATTCCTGCATTTTATGGGTTTGGGAATTTGCATCTTATTAACTGACTGTTTTCTTCAATCTCTATCAATGGTTCAGTTCAAAGGAGTGATTCATAGTCCTGCATAGGCAATGTTTGTTTCTCTGAATGCCCTCCCTGTCTGGTTTTAATCAGTCCAGATTTGTTGATTATTTTCCTCTCATCAAACCTTTTTTTAATCTCGTTGTAAGGAAGTGTTCTCATAACTGCCTGAGTTATATTCAAGCATCTAGTGGTTCAACATTAAATCTTTCAAGTGTAGAAAATTTCTTACAATTTTTTGCAATGTCACTTTGTAGTGAGTCGTTACCTGATTGTAGTGTACGAGAAATAAAGAAAAGAGTGTCACGGAAACGTACACAAAAATGAAAAAATTGATAAATGTTGAAAGTTCTTTAAGTGTAGCAGCTTTTTATTTTAAGAAGTAATGTGAGAGCTGAATGTTTACCTACTGTTTGTGAACATCATAAAAAATATTACCTTTCGAAGTATGAAACCTAAAAAACACTGCTTTGATCCGTTTGAATGACATAAAATTTTAATGAGGAAAATACTGGGCAGTATATCTTTAAGTTACGCATTGCAAATAAATATCATCATGGGTGATGTAAAGAAAGCAATTCCTGGGCAAAAAATCTGTCATTGCCACCGAGACCAAGTTAATCATAAATTAAAAAGTGAAGAGCATGAACGCGCACTTCACTATGACGATGATGTGGAAAATTCACCTTCTGAAGCAGATAAAGCCATAATGGAGGTTTAGGTGAGACTCCAATTAACATTGATTCTCTCAACCGCCATAGGAGACTTGTTTAGGCAAAAGGAAAGGATGAATCAGTATCTGTATCGGCGGTGAAAAAAGTTTGTTGAGTTTTACATGTAGAATTCCCTGAAACTTCTAACGAAGACACAGAGGAAAGTGAGAAAGCAGTGAAAGCAAAGGATTTGGATATACTTGAAGATTTAATGAAAGAAAAATTAGCAACTTATAAACCAACAAGAGAAAAAGTTCAAATTTTAACTCTTGCTCCTTACTCGTGGAGTAGAAAAATAAATATTAGACATAAATCAATGTGATTTTACGGTGCGCAAAGCTAGAGAACTCCTCAAAGAGAAAGGAATATTGGCATTACCTGAGCCGAGGCGAGGTAAGAAGCTCGAAGATATTGTTGTTGGTTTAGTTAAACAATTTTTCAAGATGACGAATTTTATAGAATAATGCCAGGAGAAAACGATAAAATCCCTGTTGCAAAGAATATTTGCGAGCAGAAAAGATTGATTTTAGGAAATTTAAATGAATTATACGCAGCTTTCAAGTTTGTACATCCTATGATCAAAATTGGTTTTTCCAAGTTTTGTGAGCTCCGCCCTAAATGATGTGTGCTTGCAGGATCGTCTGGTACACATGCAGTATGCGTCTGCTCTATTCAAGAAAATGTTTCACTTTTATTTCATGCAGCTTCTATGGAGGAGACACACAGATTTGATTCAGTATCTTGTTTGCTCCGAAGACAACCGAGACTGTATGTTAAACACATTGCTCTGAGTGCCCACCAACCGAAAATTTGAAGAACTTTTTACGAGAGAAGTTTGAAGAATGGGATTCACATGATTCTTACAACTGTTGGATTTCAAGTTACCGCACTCAGCAAGTGACACTGAAAGTGACTTATGACGAATTTTTGACGAAACTAACAAACAGTATGGAAAAACATGTTCCTCACTCATTCGTCGCAAAATCTCAGGCAAATTATTTGAAAGAATTGAAATCAAATCTTCCTTACAATAAAGCAATTATCGTCTTAGACTTCAATGAAAAGTTTGTATATGTTATACAAAATGAAGTTCAGAGATATCACTGGTCGAAAGATCAATGTTCTTTACACCCTGCTGTTATTTATACGAAACCTGAGTTCAGTGAAATGTTTCAAAATTTCAGTTTGTGTGTTATATCAGGAGATTTGGAACATGTGGACTTTGTTTATGAAACACAAAAAGTTGTGACCAAATTTCTCCGTGACAATTTCCCTTCCGTTAAACTTGTAAATTATTTTTAGGATGGTTGCGGGGGACAGAATAAAAACTGCAAGAACTTTCTGAATCTGTACAATCATGAGAAAGACTTTTGGCTAACAGCGGGATGGACGTTACAGTCATGGACAATCCCCCTGCGACGGCGTTGGAGGCACCGTAAAGCGTCTTGTCACAAGAGCAAGCCTGCACATGTCAACAGGAAATATCATCTACACTACCAAAAATGTCTTTGATTACAGTCAAACTAACATTAAAAATATTGAATTTGCCCTCATAAAGAGAGAGAATCTCTTGGCAACCAGACAAGAAAGTAGATTTTTGAATGCTAAAACTGTCAGGTACGCGGAGTTATCACCATGTCACCCCTCTTTCAGAATTCTTAATTGGAATGAAGAGGATCAGCTTTAATGCTGATTTTTCCAAAACATTCAAGTACTGTGAGGTAAAATAATCCACAGTGAAAATGTCACAATTATCGACAAATTCTTTCGTCTCATTTATATATGACGATCATTGGTTTTCTGGGTTCATCCTCTCCAAACATGAAGTCCAATCCAATCTATGCACCCATATGGACCAGCAAGATTTTTTTTTTTGGTCTGAAGGAAGATATTTGTTTTGTGCCACTCATCAATATTATGTCCTGTGTTCCTCCACCTGCTGCTCAGGACTCCGGAAGGATGTATCAATTTGAAGAAAAAGAAGTTTCTTTCGCACAGCGGAGGTACATTGAACTCTCTAAAAAGCATAGTGGGCCTGTTTTCCTGGTAAGTAATAGAGGAATGAGCACACAAATACTCTATTCTATTGTTTTATTTAATTTTTATATGGATTTCTGTGTTTATTTTTACTTATTTGACTTAATTTTTACGTTGTTGGTTAAACAAAAAAGTAAAATAAAGTTTTCACGAGAATTTACTAAACAGACAAGGGCGGAACCAAATTTTTCTTCAAACACTTGTTTTCCGCACTCTTTTAGCTCTTATTCACAAAAAAGTAATTCAGGTTTGATTTTGGCCTTTTGAGATATATCATATAAAGGAGATGAGGATTTTCACACCCCAAATTGACGAAAATCATATGTTTCAATTTAAAAAAATGTTCGTACTATAAATACAAGCTCGTTATATTTTTTTCCTAATTTATGCTCATTAATGTAAGTGTACATAAATTTGGAAGTTGATTCATGAATTATATTCGTAGTTATGAATTTTTTTAATTAAATGCGCAGATTTCTACCTGCAATCACGAGAGCAACAATTCCCCGAAAAATGTAAAATTTCTAATCTACTCAATGCAGACCCTATGAAACCTAGGAAACTAAAATATCATATGAATCGTTAACTTGATGGTATGAACAAGTGCATCAAATTTCATCAAAATCTGAGATTATAGGTGCCATTTTCAAAAAATTTTGGTTGATTTGACATGGAATGTCCCTGAACAGATTGTGTATTATATTACCCCATTCGCTAAGGGTAACATACTACTCATTCACTAAAGTAATATACTACTCATTCACTAAGGGTAATATACTGCTCATTCACCAAGGGTAATACACTACTCGGAAAGCTCGGCAAAATTTACACCAAGTCACGTTAAGATCCGAATCGATTTGAATCGCTGCCGGAAGAAAATCATGAATAAATCGTTCAATGTCAATTGTCGTATGCATAATAAGCATCTTTTAATAAATTAATTATATTTATGTTTCACGATAACATTCCGTTACAGAAAGCAAAGATAATTCTATAACATATAGCGTTGTAGCTTTATATGGAGGGTTATGACTAGATGTGAATATCTCTTAACGGTAATAACGTTTTGCCCGTAGTCAATTTGAACATATTACAGAAACCTCTTTAAGATGTGGAGTATTGAGTTGTACATTTGTACTTGTCAATATATACTGACATTTAACGCATTTGGAAATATTAATTACCTGCGTGCGCACTATTGTCCCACTGGAACGGAGTCCTTTCGAAGTCGCGTGACAGGTTTAGATAATCCTCCGGTGTCATGCCCTCTAGACAAGCTTGAGGATCTTTGCAATCTTTGATAGTCAGTTTGTCGTTGTCTAGCATGCCTATCTCTTCTCCTTGGAATGTGATAGCTGTTCCAGGAAGCATGGTCACTAAGATGTTGAAGTTATCTATGAGTTCTTCTCCCAATCGTGATCCTATCCGATGAGTGTCATGGTTGCCAATCTGTAAAAAATTGCCACCAATTGTTTAAACGTGATGCCTATTTATATGATGAATGAATAATGCTATTTTTAAGTGAAAAGAAGTAATATTTCCGAAAAATGCAGTTTCAAACGCTGTGTCAATTTCTGTTACATTTGAAAAAAAGTTGGTGGATTATGTAAATACAGATTATGTAAATACAAAAATTTATTCAGAGTTTAATAAGCCCATTCACTTGAGCGAATCAAAATAAAATATATCTTATCTTTTTTAACTCTTAAAGAATACCGCAAAGAAAAACTTTGTAATACCTTAATTTGAGAAAATATGAAATGTAAAGCAAACGGTTCAACATTTTAAAAAGTTTGAGACGTTACATTAATGACACTGCATTTTTTGTGGAATTCATTTGTAATCACGCGTAATATAACGATCCAATCTTTTTCTAATGAAAACTGATTATGCTTACCACCCAATTGGACCATCTCGGCGCTCCGTTTGTCCACAGTTTAATGGTTTCCAACACTTGGCTAGCTTTTGGATGCTTTACGAGATTGTTTATCATGTAGAAATTGAAAGGGAAATTTGAAGCAGGTCGCACATCACTCCCAAAGTATTTCATCTGAGTAGTTACATTTTCAGAATACACTTCCAACATCATGACTCTGAAATGGTGAAGCATCTTTAAAATATAAGGAGAACACGAGAGTCGTGAAGTCAGTATGCACAGTATGTGCTATCTGTAAGTCTGTGAAACCAATTATGAATTATGAAAGTTATTGGCTGTCGGGTTGGTGTCACCTGTAGAATGATAACTTAATGTTTCGTCTTAAATGTTGACAACTTCTTCAAAGAAGTGTCATCGTCGCGGCTTACTGTAAAAGCTCTTTTATTTCCATTCCATGACAGAATCATTCGGACATCGAACAACGTGACACCGCGCAGGCCCTCAACCACTGTTCTAAATACTTTTGTTGTGGAGAACGTAAGTAAAATATAACTGAGGAATTTCCCAAGTTTCTCTCACAATCAGCTATACAATATTTATAATCAATATTATTCCTCGATTTGAAACCACAAAAGTTAGGCAGTGCAACAACGTTCGTGTTTAGTATGAGTTTGTTCTTATCACGTCAATTCTAGTTAGGAATTAGTTCTCCTTTGAATCCGATAGATGGCACCTGTTAGGAATTGAATATTATGGACAGCAATACTATTACCATATAAAGTAGTGACACCAAAGAAATTTAACCCACCAAAATTCTTTACTTCAAAAAATAATCGGGAATGAGGAAAAGAGTGTTAGAAATTATGTAGCGGTTAGTAAACTCGTTTTTGTATTTTTACATAATTTAAATAAAATGTAAAAAATACATGATTTATACTCTTTTAAATATTTAAGAGACAAAGTGATTGTTATCCCGTTGTTTCTTGTTGTAAAACCACTTGCATAATTTCTATAGAGAAAAATAACTCTTTCCTCATTTCTAGCTGTGGTTTTACTAAAAAGCCCAAACTTGTTGTCTACGATATGAAAGGATGAATGAAGTCTACAAATAGATACATATTTAATTCGTAAATTATTTTGCTTTGATTTAATCAAGGACACCGCCAGAGTGCAGTTTCAGTTTAAAGATTTTACTAACAGGAATGTAAATGTAAAAGTCTCTAACAGAAGAAAGCATAGGAACTTCTAATATTAAATAGATCTTTTGATTCACTTACATATCTTTTTGCAATCGAGAACTCTCTTTATCAAGAAGATCTCTCCATTGTTTGACTATTTCGACTGTCTCATCTTGATCTAATTGCATGTCTCTTATTCCCTCTGCAGTATTGTTTCTTTGCTCTTCGTCTTCAACCAAAAGTTGGATAGCATCTACCCGGAATCCATCAACACCTCGACCAATCCAAAAACTTAAGACATCCTGCCAGAAAAAATAAGAGAGTACCTAGTAATTATGTTCCGGAATATACACTTAAGTAACTTCCTTCACTCCCTCTTTCATCGTTGTAATGGAAAATGATAACTATTAAGTATCAAATTTACCTAATAATAATAATAATAATAATAAATATATGCTTGATTCCATGCTAGTTGTCAATTCTCTTGTTCTACGTATTGTGAGTGAAGAATAGAAACAAAAAGGATGATGTTGCTTTTATGTTTAGATTTATTATTTAACTTGATCCTGAGTTGTTGTTTTTTTTATATTTCAACATGCGAAGTACGAAGATTCTGAAAAAAACTTATACAATATTTTATATTCGACTCACCTTCATTTCTTGAACAAGGTCAGGATTTCTGTAATTAAGATCTGGTTGTCTTTCGTGAAACTGGTGTAAGAAGTATTTATCTTTAATTGTCTCATGTACAGGTTCATTATATCTCCTCGTTGGTTTAGACCATGCGGAGCCAGATGTTTTCAAATTAAAAGCACTAACCTGAAAAATAAATGTATTTATTTTATGTATTAAGTCAAACCTGCTATGTTCTAGCCGAGCGGAGCGGTTTCTCCGCCGAAGAATCGCTCCGTTTAGCTTGTGCTATGTCAAACCTGTGATTTCCGAGCGGCGTAGGGGAACGTGAGTAGGGGAGGAAGAAAAGAGGTCACTACAGGACGAAATCTGGCATGCTTCGCGCATGTCTTGTACAGAGTCAATAGAACACGAGAAAGAGATGATTTGTTCTGAGACGTAACTGGGTGGGCCGATCCCCTATTCTTACTCCCACCCAGAATTTTGCGTTAAGATGTAACCGGTAGTTATTAAATTAAAAATTTTCCTTCCACTGAGATAAAAAAACTGAAAATCTCTAAAACTGGATAAAAATTTACATAAGATTGAAAATTCTAAACCTTTCCTACCAGCAAATGATATAATACGCGGGCAAAGTTACAGAAATCGAAAGATGAATGATGATAAATTTCTGCTCGCCGCATTCGAACCAATGATTCGAAGATAATTTAAACATCGCAAGACGTTTTCTTGTTGTGGCGGCTGCCTATTGTTAGTCTTTGTTTACGGAATTGACTCATTTGTTGATTTTTCTAGAACCCTCACGAGTTAACATCATGTAAAGCGTATAAAGTACATTTAAATTACATTCGAATTTCAAATTTAAATTTGAAATTCATAGAAATTTGAGGAGTCTTTGTCCCGAGAGCTCACCGTGAACACAGGTTACGTGTTAGGTTAGATCTTCACAAATTACTGTCAAGCTGCAATCATACTTGCAGTCGGCTTGGCTGGATGCAAGAGAAGCTCTTCAGCCAAGAGATTTAATGAAATCATGACACAGAAACTCAATAGCTCAAGGAAGAATTTCATATATCTGTCTGCTTTGTATAAAACAAATATACGGAAAAAAAATTATGTGGAAATAGGATTAAAACATTTCTTCGAAAAAAACTTTAATAAATTATTTTTAAAAGCAGATTTAATTTTTAATAAATAACTCGGTAACTTTAATTGTCACTTTATCTTACTTCACATCACTATTATGAACTTTGTTTGACTGTTAGTTTTAAATGTACGCAAATTCTATTGGATTGGACTTCCACACGAAATAAGATAGTAAATTAGATAAAAAACGACTATATCCATTGTGTTTAAGTCACTCTGCTTTCCCGCGAAATATTNTTCTTTTACACCAACGGATTTGTTGTATTCTGGTAACTTCTTATTTTAAATTTAATGCAAGGGATTCATTTGAAGGAAATTCTTAAAAATAAAGAATTTCACAGGGTTTTTTTCATTCCAAATTACAGAAGTGACAGGTTTCAAATATTTGTATGAAATTAATTTTTTCAAATCATTTTATTTCTAAAATAATGCAGATGTGTAAGATTACTTACCCAGTTATTAGGCTTGTCTGTCCATACATAATAGTCATGATATATACTGTCAGTTCCTTTATTGAGAACATCTTGGAACCATTCATGCAGATCACTGGAGTGATTTGGTACAAAATCCAGAACAACCTTCAGACCTAAAAAAAATCTGGTCATTAGTGAAGATTTTCATTTTTCGTGCATTTAACTTTTTTCTTTCACAAGATACTTCAACGTGTAATTAGTTTTTTATCCGAAGAAATTTTTTGTGGATATTGTCTGCTTATTTACATGTCTTAAGTACAACGATTCTTACTTCTAAGATTTAATAAACATTAAGTTACTAACATTATGGAAACAAAAGCAAGATATTTTACTATGTAATGTTTTATCACATTTGTTATTCTATAAAGAAATAATAAATATGTGTACATTTATTAAAGGTTTTATGCCAAAACCCCATTAGTATTTGAGGGTTTTGTGCACGTCGAAAATTACTTAAACTGCGTTCTATTTCTGAAAAATAAAGATTTTTCACATTTAAAATGAGAACAGTAGTGACAATGCAATCACCAAGTTCCTCAAAAATTAACGCATGCAATTTTCATCTAAGGAAAGATATATTTAAATGATAATGGGGGTAACAATGGATGAATTAATTTTGTTATTCATTATAACAGTAAAAGTTCCTGAGTAATTGGTGGTAAATGATTTCAAGAATTTTAACTCCTTGTTAATTGTCAATTCAAATTAAATACGACCTATGTGATACTTTCTAAGAAAATAATCTATAAGAAGAATCTGTGAACTAGGGTCCTAATTGAGACGCTAAACATATAGATCCAATATAAAACATTATAGATCCAATAAACATACATATCCAATATAGAATTTAGTGAAGGTTATAGTTTACCTTTTCTCGAAAAAATACTTTCCCAAAATGTCTTTTATAACCGTAAGTAACGGTAACCTTAATAAATTGAGCGAATTTTCTCCCATATAACAAATGCTTCCGGGTCATTATTGTGCGATAGATCTACTCAGGAATAGTCATCATTAACGTCAAATATAGCATTTTTTGAAAAAAAGTAAAGAATATATGCGTGATCAATGAAGATTTTTTTACTGTTTGTTTATTTCTTTAATTGAGTTTTCAGTGATAAATCGAATACTTAGGCAATCAATATAAAAAATTTAACTCTACAAAAAGGAAACTTGTTTGTTGGTATGGGAAGACAGGAACAGGAATGTAGAGTTACACTCTCCAGTGTGTTATTGAATTGTGTGATATTCAGACTTACCCAAACGATGAGCCTCTTGCAACATTTCATCAAAGTCATCCAAATTTCCGTAATAATCATTAATATCCTTAAAATCAGAGATGTCGTATCCCATGTCGTCGTCGGGAGATTTGTAAATGGGCGAGAGCCAAACTGCTGCTACTCCCAAGTCCTTAAGGTATTGGAGGCGAGATGTTATTCCTGAAAATGAAATAAAACAACACTAATAATTGGCAGGAAATTGTGAACATTAGGAGAAGTATGAATAGAAGATAACGGACCTGTCTTGTTGTTGTAATTAATTGCGTAGTTGTACAGATCATGCATTGTAATATTATTGCAAAACAACTAAGACTGTTTGATGCATTACTCTTTAATAATTANGCAAAACAACTAAGACTGTTTGATGCATTACTCTTTAATAATTAATAGCATATTTCTTTACATATACTCCATCAAATGCAAGTTCCGTTTAAAGCTAACTCCCAATATATTATATAAA
>NNCF01134694.1:0-12896 GCA_002313205.1 Laupala kohalensis
GAGCTGGTTGATGGGGCGTGGGCATTATGAGGAGCGTATGTATGGCGTGCATCGTATGATATGTGGGAAGGGTACGTTCCCACAAAAGCATGGTCGAAGACTCCTCCCAGCACAAGTAATCAGCTTGTTCTTCAGACCAGAACAGTGTCCAAAATCCGTTAAATATTTTCGGTGGAAAAACAGATCCTTGTTTTTCCACCACATACAGTGAATTTATTACTGTAATATTTCAAAAAATACAATTAATATCACATCATAGAATACGTTAATACACTCCACGAAAATAATAATAATAATAATAATAATAACAACAATAACATAATAATTATAATAACAATAATAATAATAATAAATTATAATAATAATGAATAATAATAATAATAATGAATTATAATAATAATAATAAATAATAATAATAATAAATTATAATAATAATAATAAATTATAATAATAATAAATTATAATAATAATATTATATTATTATTATTATTTTATCGAACCACATAGATCATTACAATGATGTATGGCGAGTCATAGTACTAACAACAATAACAATAATATTTTTATATAAGAATAACAACATTATAATAATTTTGATAAATTTAACCATATTCATTTAACTTAGGCTAAGTAGAAGTTAAAATAAAATACAATTATTTTCTACTATTACAGAATATTATTTATTTAGGCTAGGGTTATATATCTATGGTAGAAATTCTATTATTTTACTTTTATTTTATTGATTTATGTGAAGGTCTATATTTATGCTAAAACAGTGTAATTTAATGTTGTTAGATCTTTTCCCGCATCATGGGTCATCTTCTGCACCTTTGTTCTAATGATTATCTGCAACAGATTGTATTTCATACATTAGTTATTGTCATTGAGGAATTCTCGTACACTGTAGTAGAGTTTCTGTTGTAAGAATTATTTGAGTTTTGTTTTGAATGTGAGTGGGATTACTACGCTAATTGGTGGAAGTAATGTCCTTAATTGTGTTATCAATTTCTTACTCCTGGGCCACTCTAGGTTAATTCTGATAGTCAACTTTAAAGTTTGGTTGTAAACTGAATCAGACAAAGCTATAATAGAAAGAAACAATTGCAATTTATGTTAATTTAGTAAATAGATAATTCTTTGGCAAAGAAATATAATTTAACTGAAAAAGTAAGTGAAATTGTTAAAAACTCTGTGCTTAATAATAAGACTTATTTCATTTATTTCTTGTCCTCTTGTTATAGTAAATACACACCTGCATTATTTCAATAGCTGTGTTTTGGAAGATGTATTCCTTAACATATTTCAGAAAGCAAAAAGGAAGCCTTTACTCCAAAGTAAAACCATGTTGGAAACTGTCGATCTATTTCTTGTGCCTACTTACCCAAAATTCCTCCATAAGTGATCTATAAGCATCTTGTATACTTAGTATCACATAATAATATCCTCAGAAGGATCTGTAGCCAGAACTTAATTTCGGAGGGGGTTCAGATTTTCACCTAAAATGTATTGATGTTGACTTTAACTTATTTGTCTTTAAATTATTTTAAATTAGTTAATTGTGTAATATATATTGTTAATTAATTAAGAAATAAGGAATTTGCAATATTTTAAACAGTTCAAGTACTTGAATTACAACTTTTTAAAAATTATGGTGGAGCGAACCCCGGTCCCCGGAGGTCCCCACTGGCTACATGTTTGCTCTATGCTGACTAACACAGGTTTCTTGTGCACTATTTTCTTTTCTCTCTTTAATGATGTAACCACTTCTCTTGGCAGTGGAGATTATCCACAAGGAAATTTTTATGTTCAGCCCTCTCTCTTCATATTGATATCCAAGGGACTGGGCATTTTCATTGATATCAAGAGAGAGATTGTTATATAGAGAGAAACCATTATTTAATAAAATAGTTTTAAATATAAATTAATACCATAAACTTACATTAAACTGAAAAAAATTACCTTTTTTAATATTTTCTATTGTATTTACTTGACTTTCCCCTATTACACCATTCTATTTTTCTACATCATTTACATTAAAGGAAGATGTCTGTCAGCCTAGTTTGCTGAATGACTGAAATACCATAGCTATAAGGACAAAGTAAAATCAGTACAAAGAAAGAGTAAATACATTACATATGGCAAATCAAACAACCCTCATTCATTTAATCGAGATTATGGTTATAGGAAGAATCATTATAAAGAGAAACTAACATTTATGTAAAACATTTCAGTTGTTATCTCAATATCTTTGCTAACACTTACTGTTATTTTATGTTTATTAAATAATTTTATATTATAATAATTAATATTAAATAAATTTATATTATTTATAATCATAAATTACTTCGTATAATGTATGATTATAATAAATAGCTAAATTTATTGTTGAAATGCATATGACCATGTGAGGGACAATAAACTGATTTATTTTCTGGAAGCAAACAAGGGACCATCCCGTAAATTCAGATCAAGGACCCTAAGGCAGTGGCAGATAATTTCTGGGCTGCAAAGTTAAATCATCGCATGCACCCCTTAAGAATAGAATAGAAATGGTTAGCTACTTGTTATAATATCATCAGATTTATATTTAGTGGTATACAAAAAAATTGTTTAACAAACACATACTATTATCAAATCTTTAAATTAGTCAGAAAATATTGCTAATATATTGTAACTATTAAAATAACTGTTGTATTTTTTTTAGTAATCTTGGTTTAGTTGTGTACATTAGCAATGTTTCTCTTGTTCCTCTGGACATTAAGATCAGATTTCTTAAATGAAGTTATTGTCCTTCATTTGACCATATGCATTATTGCAATAATTCTTTATTTTAATAATTTTTAATTTTCTCAACTGTTTTATTTGCAGTCGAATTTCCAATTGCAGTGTAGATCACTAGAAGTATCTACACCGTTACCACTTGCTACATAAAAAAAAATTACTTAGTCACTGAAAAAAAAAAAAGAGGATAAGTGATTTACTGTCATATTATTGTTCTTTAATTTTTTGTTTCATTAATAGGGAAAGATGTGATCCGGAGGTGGACCAATATTCGGGATTGCTTTGCCAGGTCCAGAAAACTAACTAAAGAGAACAAGAAAAATGGAAAGAAACATAGGAAGTATATATTTTTTGATCAGTTGTTATTTTTGAATAAAATGTATGAGGATCAGGAAACAGAAGATAGTATGAAATTAGGAATGAAATTAGGAAGTGATGCAGGATTAGAAAACTTGATGGAAGAAGATACAGAACTGCAAGCTTCAACAGAAGATGGGGAGGATCTGTACAAGAAAAATGCTGCTAGAAAACGAGCAGCTCAAGATAAGAAACATAGAAAGCCAGATGAGGTGGAATTGAGAATATTAGAAGCTTTAGAAACAGAGAAACCCAATAGTAGAATGTCCTTTTTGCAAAGCTTAATGCCTCATTTGAATAAATTCAATGAACAAGATTTTCTTCAATTCCAAATGGAAGTGCTCAAACTAATTGAAAATATACAAGAAAGAAAGAAGAGGAAGGTTGGGCATCTACCTCCAGTTTTCAACTACTCTACTCCTTTACCGTCTTATCAGCTATTTCCTACATTTCCTACCCCTTTTACTCATAAGCCAACTCCACTGTCACACTCACAAGAATTTTCAAACCAAATGTCTTGTTTCATTCCTCAACTCGTACATTTCTTAAGTCAAAACCCTTCACTTCTCTCTCAAATGACAAACTGTACCCAACCTCCAACATTCTTCTCCCATGAACCAATGGTTACAGTTCAACAACAAGCATCATCACTGCCCAAAAAGCGAACCCGTAGTAATGAACAAAATTCTACTCCACACCCACAGTCAACATCACAGGACTTTCAGCAGTTTGCCCAATGTACGTCTCCTGAGAGCGATTTGTACAGTCCTTCTGCAGCTTCACCAGAATCTTCAATTCCTGATAATGTTGATTTCAGTGCTGGTGATTAATTATTGTTTATAACCATTGTTATATTAATTTCCTGTTATTTTATATAAATCAACTCAAGTAAATCTTGAATATTTAAAGAAGTACTTGTATTTGTTGTGTGAATTTTATAATAAAATGTTAAAAATATAATTGAGTTATGAATTCATTTCCATCTTCACTTAATGAATATTTCAGACTGCCCTAAATGTATGATTGGACTTTAATATTTTATTTACATGAATATTTTACATGAAAACAGTAATTTGTTAAGACTCAATATACCCTTTATAAATTGCTCTTGCAAGCTAAATGATTATTTGTATGTACAGACAAATTTATAATCTTTATGTCATATTTCAGTAGTAAAATACTTCAATTTATTAAAAACAATGAGCTTTCTATCGAGGAATTTGTGATCTCTTTCTATTCTAGTGTAAAAATTATTGTTGAGCAAATGGCATTATAATATAAAAACCTGGTTTCAAACAGATGTTTGTAACTTTTTGCACAATGTTTGGTCAGAGAGGAAATAAGGAGAGAATGCCTGATGATTTTACTTCTACCATTGAGTTTGTATCTTACATTGAGTGTACACAAATTCAATGCTTCTATATAACTGAACTGAAATTATTGGGAAACAAATACTTATTTTGACATACTTGTTTCATTAGTTTACTGCCCTCCACATGATCATGTGCAGTTTGTACTGCTTTTTTGACAATAAATTTATTCACTCACTCATTTATTCATTCAATGTCCAATTGTCACGTATATAACTAGAAACATAACATAGTTCAAACTGCATCTCTTTGAGAATATTGACAGGAATAAAATTTTGTCTAAAAAGGTGATTTTTATTGCCCATCTCTTAATAATTTATGTTTCCTTTAAAAATACTTCTGTGAAAAGTAAATTCCATTATATATGTAATGTATGAAATGAGACATTGACATATGCAACATCTCAAGTTATGATGTGAAAACTAATAATTTTCTGAAAGAAATAAGTGAGTAAGATAGATAGTGTGAACTTGGTTGCCTACTCTGTAAGCTTATAAAAGGCTTAATATTTCTTTGTTTCAGTTGTTTCCAGTTGCATACGTTCAAAGGGAGTAGATCACAATAGATTACATTTTAATGAGATGTGAGGTAACAGAAAGAAAAACAGTGTATAATTTCCAAGAAAACAATTACCATGATATCCTTATCTGGACTTCAGAAATACTTATGCTTCAATTTAGTATAAAAATTACAAAATAATGCTGAAATAGCAAATATGCCACCAATGCTATGACTATGTTATGATTTTTACAGTGGTCGCTTTAATGGTGATAATTATTATGAACCCCTGGACAGAAGATTTACCAAGTATGGTGATGGAGAGTTCTCATAAATCACAGATCATACAAATGTCGAAAACCCAAATCCAATTACTGAAAAACTTTGAACCGTAAATAGCACTTGCTTAACTCACTAACTGAAAGTGTAAATAGCTTGAAAGTTATGGACTGAAAGAACTGAAAAGAACAGTTTTTACAGTCAAAAGAGGTGGCACTAGTGATGTGGTCTGTGTATATACCCACTTGGTGGGAAGATTGGGAATATTCACGAGTATTTACCCAGACCTCTTTTATGTTCTCAAAAAGTGAGTATTAATGAAAATGATTACATTTTTGGATGTTTCTTTCAGTATTATAAATTTCTATTTCATACCTGAAATCATTAATTTAAAGATAGCATTAAATAAATTAAAGAAAATACAATATTTTACTGATAAAAACCTTTGTTCTAGTTGACATAGTTGATGTATTTTCAGCTAAATTTTAAGTTAGATCAAAATATACTTTTAGGAAACCATGTTTTGCAAATGTATACTTTCATTTAATACATTTGTCCTGATATGAATAAAATAAGTTAATGAGAAAGTACTACTTTCAAAAGATTGCAAATATATTTCAAGGAAAAAAATAAATTATTTTTGCTAACTGACGAGTCTTATTCTAAAAGTTTCTGAAAAATGTCAGTTAACAACAAATAAAATCTGATGCAATTGCATCATAAAATGCTTTGCAACAACATATTATGATTCGGTCTTTGACTTTGTAGGGTTGTAGTGCTCCATAAGGATCATCGATTGTCAAAGTGCAATAACCAACCAATTCCAAGGAAAAAGCTCTCCAAGTTTTCATCTTAATTTATATATTAAACAGAAACCATTTATTTATTACAGTGCAGTAGCGTAGTCGGTAGCATGCTTGATCACCATACATTGAGTTGGTGTTGTGTCCTTCTCTATGTTCATTTATTTGTAAAATTATTTTTTTACACAATTATTTTTTCAGAATATTGTTAATACAAGTATTACTACAATTTTAATAATTCTTTAAATTTATTTTAAGTTGTGACAAATGTTTTATTTATTTTCAATTGCAAATGTAACATGTAAAAGTAAATCCTACTGTCACTAGAAAACCATTTTCTTTAATTTACTGAAGCAAAAACCTTTAAGTAATGTCCTTAAAGTGACCAATATTATAATAATCCCATGTCAGTTTATTCTTGAATTTTGCAGTAATTCGAGCATTTTGTATGTTCTCTTCAAACTTCAGAGTACACTTACATCTTCACATGTTATTAGAACATCTAAAATAGTAATAGATAAATATTATCGTATCGTGTGCAGATAAAGAATTTGCTAGTGTTTGAGGAGTTGAAGAAACATTTTACTGAAGACTTTATAGTGATTTCTCAAACTTGCAATTGAGGTTTAAAGATGTGATTGTTAATTACCAAAGCTACTAGATAATAATTTTATTGCATGAGAATCTTTTAGTTCAATCGCAAGAAGCAATGGAGATGGGAGAAGACATTTACCAAAATTCAATAGACTTGCTGGCTGAAAGGAGATGTGTGTGAAGATTAACTTATTCATTATTAAAAATTAGAGCAATTCTGTTATTAATATTCTGAAATAATTTTTTATAAAATAGTTTATTTTATTTCAAATTCTTTTACAAAAAATCCACCCAAAGGAGAACAAAATTCTAGCTATTTATATGGTGAGCAAGCACACTACCAATTATGCTATGATGTTGAAAAGAAAGGTTAAATCACAATATTTGGATTACGATTGTCTTATTCTATATTAACAAAATCATTCAACTTACTATATGTCTTAATTATAGACAATCATTCATTTAACATACAGAATTACTCTTTTCTAGATCTTCATTTAATAAAGATGTTACATGTTCTCTTTCAATTCATGAGAAGTTCATGTTCATGTTCAAACAGTTCATGAGAAGCAATTGAGAGAGAAGGTTGAACAATCTTCAACCTTCTAACATGGTATTTAATTGTACATAAATTACAAATTAAAAAAAAAAATGGAATGTATGCTCTGTACTAATAGTAAGCCCTGATGATGAGGTCAATAAACCTTGAAACGTAGGCGAACCTGTGATACTCTGCATTGAAAGAGAACATGTAACATCTTTATTAAATGAAGATCTAGAAAAGAGTAATTCCGTAAGTTAAATGAATGATAGTCTATAATTAAGATATATAGTAGGTTGAATGATTTTGTGAAGAAAGTTTAAATGTTCATCATATCCGTTGAAATAAAAAACTGAGTTTTTTTCTTGGGAACGGCTGGCTGTTATGCTTTCTTACTTTTGACAATTGATGACCCTCAGGAGACACTTCAATCCTACGAAGTCCCACCCTGAAGTCAATTTCTCAAGTTGCGACCTTCCATTGTACGTGATAAGAATTCATTTTGTTTTATTTTTCTGTAACATTGTTTAAATATTTGAATAGTGCCAATTTTAGAAGTTTATTAGCTCAAACACTCATCTGCCATAAGCCATATGCATGTAGAGCTATCTTTTCTCAGAATTTGTAAGTTGATTCATATTAGCTTGTCTGAGGTTTTGAGTGATGGGCTTAAAAATTCTTTTGTAGTTTGTGAGGTCCTCAAGAAGTTGGCGGGGGGGGGGGGNCCCATTAGCCATTTGATCAATTATACGCTCTTAATACTTTTCATTCTTTATTATCACTTTCTCTACTGAATTTGATTGCACAATATTTGCTCACTTAAATGAAAAACTAATTTGTAATGGCCTGTATTAAGAACAACAACAATTATATATCATTTTAATTTAAAAAAATTATATTTCTTTTATTGTATTATATTTAAATTTACAATATATTGCTTAAGGAATAATCAATAAATACTCTACATTGGTTTGTAACCTATGACAAAAAGAAATCGAATAAACAGTATCCCATTGGTATTTCTGGGGTCTTCTTTTCTGAATTACAACAAAGAGGAGAAAAGAAATAAAGATTAATCTTTTCTATAAGCGGCACTGTCTTGAGTGTCTGAAGGGATCTTATGATGAGTCCTAAAGCACACACCCCCTCAAAAAAAAAAAGTGCGTCTGTCTGCTCTCCCTGCCCCCCCCCTCCCCCCTCCTCCTTCGCTTTTACCATTTATCAGCACAAAGCAAGTTTTCAATGCACATTGTCTTTGTATTGCATGGGCTTACTGAGAAAGGAATTTGTAACATTCTAGTTTTAAGGGAGTAAATTAGGGTAAAATATGACTTTTTGAATTTTTGCATTTTTACTTCATTTTACAAACTAATTGTAAATAGATATAAATAATTTCATGGGCCAAATTTAGCTCACGTTAGAGGAAACCACATTTTATACAGTGAAGAGTGATAACTGAGATCATTATTTATTTTATTTAATTTTTACTGTATTATATACTTAACATACTATATTACTATGTCTGTTACACACACAACAAAAGAATAACTGTAATTCAAGTAATTATATATGACCACTATGCACTTGGGGTGGGGGGCCAATGAACAAATTTCGTTGGTAATATAATTGAGATATAAACTCAATAATATTTATAATTGAGGCAATATAATAAAATAAGTTAAATAACTTAAGTATCTAAAAGTGGATATTTGGATTTTTAAATTTCTTTGTTTGGGTAGAAATATATTCAGGGTCTTGTCTTTCCTGCTAACGGAATTACATATTATTTTTGCCATCTCTCATGAGCTAATAGAGATATCATCATTTTTGTAAGAATAAAAGTGCTAAATTATATATTTAAAAATTAATTTCTGGAGTTTTTGATAATTTTTTTTTAAAGGAGAAAACGGTAAAAGCGTTTGATGCTTTGTCTTGACTGGCTTGATGATCGCAGACAGGAAGTTTTTAAAGACAGGATCATCAAATTTGACAGGGTGTTGTTTTTGTATTGTAGAGGCTAACTAGGAAGAATTTTACAAAATTTCAATGTCAAAAGGATAAACTGGGGCAATTGTGATTTTTGGAATTTTTGCTGTTTTTGGTGTATTGAACAAGCTAACTGAGATGTTACCTCACTTTTTGCATGTAAATGTTGCTCATTCAAGCATCTAGAAACAGGTTTCTGGTTTGTTGAAATTTCATTTTAATGATTGATAATTAAATTAATCTGTCTGATCAAATGGCATTTTGTATTTCCAATGCATTTTCCTCACTGAGCAAATTTAGTTTATTATATTATTTATGTCCATTTTTAATTCTAACATGGTTCAATATTTCAAATAACCTTTGTTGGAATTATCCACATAACATTTATTTAGAATATTTGGAAAGGTCCGAAAAAGTCTTTTTCAATCTGGTTGGGAGTCTTCCACAGGTGAACAAATATTATTCAGAGCAACAAAACAACAGAGTATGAAATAAAGTTAACATAATAGGTCATAACACTGATTCACATATTCTATTCTAATTTTGTTTAAAAATCTGTAAAGGTTGTTTAAAATATTTAACGAATTTAGTTTGTTTTATAGGGCATTTGCAGTACTGTTGAGGGAGTGTCAAAAAGTTATTATCCTTGCCATCTTTTGATACACTTATCTCTCTACTTATCCTTTGACCGCTGGTGAATCTATCCATCACACCCTCCTGAACTTATCTTTCACCATTGGATCCATTTTTTTATAGCTTAAATCCAATATCCACCCAACAGTTGGAGTACAAAACAGTTCCCATTGATGATCTGGTCCTTTAACTGTGTCAGTTGTCATCCTGGGAATTTTAATAATACAGTTGTGAAACTTTTATCCACATCATATTCTTTTGTAGTATTATTTTTATCCCCACAAATAATTTTCTTTGGTTACACATTGTCAAAAGTTTTAACCAATAATGCACACCAGTAAAATACAGTATTTTATAATTTTTTAAATCTCTATAGCTTGGAATTGGAGAATTCATTTCGCTCTGCTTGTTTCAGTTAGTCCAGATAAAAAAGTGTCTGTGTTTGCAAACTATATCTAAGCATTTTTCATCTGCAAAACATGCTTTTAGAAAACAAATTGCCCTCTTAAATGAGAATATTTTTCATTGAATAATTGACATTTTGGCCGAGGTTCAATACCCTGTGATGTGGGGATTTTTCATCATACCTCAACATTCAGATTGACTCTTAGACCTACTCAGCCTGGCGTAAAACAAGTACCAGGTCTATCCTGGTGTAGAACCGTCTAACCTGGTGTAAGCGAGATACTGGCTACATCTCCTCCTCCTAGTGCCGAGGCCTAGTGTGGAGCCCTACTTTCTGTGAACCCCTTGAGCACCTTCAAGGCCTATTGTGGGACAGTTTGAGTTTGACCTAGAAGACTGTAACCTTACTGTACAGGCAAGATGCTATGAAGTATTTTTTCACATTTATATAGTATTAAAGTTTGCAGGTTCAATAAAAATATGACATCACTAACACTATGTATGTGATGAAGTAAAAATTAATAGGTAGGGAAAATAAAGAAAGCTTTGTAAGCTTTCACAGGAATAGAAGAGGAGAAGAAAAAGGATGAAATCATTTATTGAAAATATTCATTAAACAATTAAAAATAAAGCTATTATTAAATTCAAAATATAATTTTAACATTATGGAATATTTTTGTTCCTACTACAAATAATAGATAGAACATTCTTAAGATAAAATACATTCACAATATGTGAACATACAGAAATTTCAGCGCTTAAACATTTTCTGCCTCAATGGTAAATGGTTCTTCTCAAACAAAGTAACAGTTATGAATAAATTTGAGAACCTACTGGAAATATGAAGACTTGAAATAGACTTCTACCCTATCCAGTTAACATTGATATTACAGAAAAATTATATTGGTCAAAATGTACTCTATTCATAAATTAAATTCACTTTCTTGGTTACCATTGCTTTTTATTTAAAAAAATAATATTCAACAGCAAATATTATTAACTTACAAATATTATGTTTACTATAAATGAGGAAGGTATCATTTCATTGACTTGAAATTTTTTGTATTAAATTCATGTTTCAAATTTTTGCACAATTTACAAGACAATACACCAGTCTGGTATCATTTCAAAAAGAAAATATGCTACCAGTAAATAAGATGGAACATAAAATATAAATCAGAACACTAATTTAATAGGAAATTTTGGACTCTGGCAAATTAGGCTGTTTTCTGTTTTGTATGTGGCTTTGTTTTTTGTTTTTGTTTTTTGGTTTAACATCAAATAACTCATTATCAAATTGAATACAAACATCAAGATAATATTTACATCATCCAAATTTTAAGGAAACAAATAGCAGAAACTATATACATGATCTTCAATGAGAAAAGTTTTAATGAAAATATTGCAGTAGTTTATTAAATTAATTATTGTAACTAAATATTATATCCAAACTTTCCTCCAATAGAAGTCACCTAACTTAATGAGTAGGGTCATTGAGAAATGATCTGTATTAGTTGTAAAGTGATTCTATCTGTACAAATATGTGATTGATCACACAATCTTGAACTCTATAAAAAATAAAGCAATATTTCCCAATATTTCTCATTTTGGAAAGGAATTCAGAAACTTAGAACTCTTGACAAGTCATGAAAAAGTATTACAAATACGAAGAAACTTCACATCAAAATTTTACCTTTCAGTCCAAATCAACATATATGGAGGAAAATACTCCTTATAATATGTTTCAATATTCAGGTAAAAATATGAAGTTTGTAATAAAATTTTTGGTTTGATATCAAATGATTAAAATTAATTTATTAAAATGATTTTTTGATTAAAATTAAAGCATTTAAAAAAAGATATTTTAAGTATATAAACCACTTTTTAATCTCCATTTTGTAATGGTCTGTAGTTTTGAAGGGAGACCCCTCACAATTTTAGTGCAGGAGGGGACTCCCAAGGTCTTAGCACCGCCACTGGTCAAACATACCACAGCCCAACTGACCAGATTTATGACCACAAGCAGCAGGGATCTCAAGGATGGTTCTGTCTCCAACATGTTTCCTGCTGAACAAGAAAGAAGTAACTTACTTTTTGAAAATTTAAATTCACATCATTAACTTAAAATATTGTAATTTTTCCTGGGCAAAGTTAAAAGCTGATTATTCACAGTGTTCTATATGTGATATATTACTGAATTGTTATGTCATATGTACAAAAGAGGTCATTCAGTGAGAAATAATACACTGACTGAACTTGTTGAATTGGATACAATTCTTCAATGTATATATGCATCTCTCTCTAGAAAAAAGTATGTTAGCACAGAAAAATATTCATATATTTCATGAATATTTGAAGAGAATGATAATTTATTCAACTTCCTTACTTTGCCCAAGATAATGTAATTAATGTTATATTTAAGAGAATGACTAAATATTATTACTGATTTTAATGGCTGGAGCCATAGTCGTTTTGAAGGGCAAATATTCCCCCAAATTTTGTGCTCACTATACAAAGTTATTAGTTTAAATTGTTTCAACGGTTATACAAGTTGCCATTTTTTTACCAAATAATTGAAACTAAATTTTATAAGGAAGTGTGTGAGTAACTTGTATATGGTTATCTTCAACTCAACCTCCACCCCCCCCC
>NNCF01134694.1:22534-38133 GCA_002313205.1 Laupala kohalensis
TGTATATATATATATAAGGACCAAACACAGCTTCTTACAAAAACCAACCTAAAGCGTAGATGCCTATTTCGATAACCCTCTCTACACGGAAAGTACTCACAAAATGTTCAACAACGACTCTCATCGTACATGATCAATAGCGCGAAAAAGTTTGGTATTATTTCGTGATAATTTGTGTGAAATTGATAGCACTACGGTTGCTTTTTGAATCGACAAGAACTATATTCGTGACATGAAATATTTATTCTGTAACACTTATCAAATATAGGAGACCTTACTTTATTGTCATCATATTTATATTAAGACCTTTGATATAGACTTTTCACCACGTTTACATCTTACTTTAGGCCATCTTTAGGTGTCAATGTGTAAACTTAAACCTTAACTACATTAACACCTGAGAATGATCTAAGAGTTGAAACGTTGTGAGCGAAAAAACTGAAAGTAAAAGTCTACGTCAAAAGTTATAATATAAATATTTTTTTTTTTTTTTGGTGGGGCTTTAGGGCTCGTCAACATCAAAGGTCATTAGAGCCCATAATATAAATATTGTACGGTCTATGATGGAATAATAAAATTAATATAATTGTTATAATAGCCACATAACGAGGCATATCTGACATCTTCAAATGAGACAAGAAAACTTATGAAGTACAATTTTCATCAGTTTCAGTATGTTGAAACGCTCATGAAAATGGATATCTGGCATGATCTCACACATAGTCAATTGTATATGTTAAGATTATAGCTAGTAGCAAAACGAGTTATTCGCTCCCGTAATCAACTTCACAGTATTTTTCAAAAGTTTTCTTTAGATTTTCTACAGGGTGAGTTAACATACATTAGTGAGTTAAAAGAATCGTGTCAGTTGTTTGTGACCATGTTTGAATATTTAACTTGATTCCATTTTCCCTTTAGATTCCACGCATCACTGTAGTTCTGTGCGTTAGAAAAAATAACGAATTAAATCACATAAATACTTCAATATTATTTGTTTAGGCAAAAAAGCACAATTTTTAGGACATTTTAGGCATAATTCAACGGCTACAGCAAACAGTTTTTTTCATCAATCTCATAATATGCATTTATTTACCACAGCGAATAAATATGTATTTGCCTTAAAAAGCTGATGACTAGTTACCTCACTAAGAAACCATGTAGGGGCAACCGATCACAGCTAAGAGAAGCCCTGTCTTTTATCCTCAGGAACCTCCTAACAGAAGATCAACTGTATCTACTATGAGATATTTATTTCACGTAGCCAGGAAGTTAATTACAGCACAAAGTAAGAATTAAAATAATTTCATTAACGTATAGCTATATGCTCATTTTATATTACTTGAAATACAGGACTGAATAAAAACAAGGGTCTGATTTCGGTACAGTTCATTCTAGATTTAGAATTTTGTGTTCTGGTTGTACATCTAATTCTATAACAAAAGTTTTAACATTTTTTTCGAGATTTGTACAATGCTAATTAGTGTTCAGTCATGAATATGGTTAAATTCTGTCGGAAGTATTATAATTAAAACAGTCCCAACAGCGTTCAGAGAACATCTTAATCAATTTTCGGATGATGTGTAAATGTTTGAAATATTCCTAGTCTGTAGATAGAATAATCCTTGTTTTTTTTTTCAATTCTCAAACATAAAACTTTAAACCCCATCCTGGCCCGGGTTTTTCTCCGGTTTTCCTTCGGGTAGAGGCGGATTTATCATACAGGTTCTCTAGGCTTTGTCTAGGGGCGGGTCTATTGTAACAATAAATCGTGAATTTAGTGTTATTTCAATTTTTAAGCACTATACTCAGAATAATCTATAGTTCGATAATAACTTACATGTAATTTTTTGCTTAAAATTACAAACATATTGACATTCTATTAGTATTATAACTCGCAGCTAACTTTTTATCTTATCTAGGAATTTTTGCTGAATTTTTTGAATCCGCCTCTGCCTTAGGGCCCTTGATCGGAATTGATGGGATGGTCCCTTGCTTGCTTCCGGAGAGTAAATTAGTTTTTTTTCCCCTCCACGTGGTCATACGCAGTTTGTACTGTTTTTTGACAATAAATTTATTTATTTATTTATTTATAAATGCCAACTACTTTGAGATGTGAATGTTTTCTTTTTGTAAGAGGACGTATTTTACTATTAAATTTGGGAACACTTAGGATAAATGGTTATTATACTATTTATTGTTTTAGAAATGCAAAATTTGTGTAATATGTTGAGTCTTAAAGTAATATAAACGAAGAGGAACGTCTATTTTTTTCAAAAAACATAAACCACACGGAATACAGGCGCAAATGAAAGATTTACTTTTTAATTTCTCATATAATCTAAAACGTTGACTTCAAGAAGTTAATATACAAAAACAGATGGTAAGAAAATCCCCACTCATCTGTTTCAGCCTATTTCTCTTTCCTTTCGTTTTCAATCTCATTTGAATGAACTCTCGCTCATCCAAGCCAAGGAAGTTTCACTTGAAAACCTTGAGACGGGTTGAGCACGGTCAAATACCCCGCTCGTGCCGAAGAACGGCGTGCACCACCTGAGACCAACTTCCCCCCGCTATTGATCGTTACATGGAGTGACGGTGGGGCAGAGAGAGGTGGTACCCCGCCTCCTCACGGAAGGCCCACTCCCGTCTCTTTCAACCCCTCCCTCTCACCCTCCACAGCTCATAGCGCTCCGCGTTGGCCATGGCATTGAACCTCACTCGCCTGCTCCCTCGCTGACCATCACACTGATTCAAGGGACGTTGCGTCCCGGCGGAAAACAAGTCAAGCGGCTTGCAACAAGACTACCCATCACTTACGGTTCATTTTCTACATTCAGTTTCCGCATCCGAAAGTTTCTTGTATCCACAAGAAAATGCATTTTGGAGATCTCTCCACACCACGTAATTCGGATCGGGAAAATCTCTCCACACTTATGGTGAGTAACGCGGAAGCAAGTACACAGGCATGTATGACTTGAACTTAGCTCCCATACCCACTCATGAAATCATACATATTTTCGTTGTCTCTTTTCCGCAAAACGTATTATAACAAAAATTCCAATCGAATTTCCCAACCTTAAATTTATTTAGAAAAGACGGGAAATTAATTTTAAATATATACCAAGAGCCCATGCATTCATATAACGTGAAAACAGGTTCTTAACAAGACGGGATTCTATTCCAGAATTATGAGACCAATTTCTCAGTATTAGATATATATTGCCAAAATCAGCTAATAACAACAAATGATTACATGTAAATAAAAGAATTCTCTCTGCATCTATTNTATATATATATATATATATATATAAACTGTTGTAAGAGGTGGACTTTATGAAAAATCTATTTAAATACTCCCGTTAAATTTCTAGCTTAGAAATAGAATCTTCTGAATTACATTGTGGAGTTTAGGAGTTTACATTCCCGATACGCCAATTCCTAAGCAAATTTCTATGTGAATCCTATATAATTTTTATAAAAATTGCAGGTGCCTAATGTAGTTTCATCTTTGATGTATTTGAATTTTTGTTTTCTAACTTCACGCAAAGTAAAAATTGAAGAAAGAATTATTTAATACTGGAAATATAATATACGTTAACTGATGTCGTGCTATATGTTAACTGATGAATTCTTTCATTTCAACGTACATCATAATTATGAATAAAAACTCGTGGCGAATCATCATAATCAGAAAATGAATTGGACACAAGTTTTGTAGACACAACTAAAAAACTGCGCAGAAAAAGGTTGGGGAAAATGAACTATATTTTATTAGTTTGACAACGATAATTAGAATTATAATAATCGATTTGTATTCAAATTTTCTTCATGCAACAATGTGTTTTATTATTTTTTATATTTTGTAATCTATTGTAATAAATTGAACTGTATTATAAATTATTCTAACTCACAACTTCCGAGTAGCTACTCGTGGAGGAATGTTTGCAACGTCAACAGCCTTTAGGTGAAAATTGCGACGGACCGGGACTCGAACCCGTGACTTCCTGCTCTGGCCGCAGGTGTGCTATCCACTGCACCACCCACCTCGACTCCCAAGTCCGTACGCAACCCACCTGGCCTGATCCGGCGAACCTGAGCCCCCTTCTGAGCGCGTACCTACGCGACGGATGCATATTTTTATTATTTTTATTTCTCAAAGTCATGTCCAATTATTTAACAGAAAATTGTTAATGCATTTAGAGAACATATTATTTAAATCATAGCACACTTTTTCCGCCTGACTGTACACAATGGTGGCAACTTTTGTGAAGATTTTATCTTCTTAATTTTTTCTTAAAATAATATTTGATATTTTGAAATAGGTCCAACAACATGCCGAGATACTATAATCAAATTCCTATAACCAAAGGATAACTTTTCAGTTAAGTTTAACTGAAAATCTTCTGAATGAACATAATGGTTAGCCAGGAAAAGTGAACATTTGCTAATTATGTATTGGTTCTTTACGCTTTATAAAATTCGTAGTCATCAAATATCGGATAGAACTTCAGACTGTCATAGTATTATCGGGAAAAAGTTAAGTGTGCTTTTACGGGAAATTGTCCAAGGTCAATTGCTGATGTTTCCCATGATCTCCAAATCTTCGTGGCACGTGAGTATGAAAATCAGAAATGCTCCCTTCGGAAATAATGAAGTAATAATATAGTGAAAAGCGTGAGTGAAGAACTCATGGAACTTAAATATTGTGACAGTGCATGCATGTTCAGAAACGAGTTTTGCTTGACTGTTAATGTCTCAGGTGGGGCATTTCACGTGAAGCTGAAAAAAAAAGAAGAAAAGAAACGTGGGCACATGGCGTCTAATCTTATAAAGCCCGGAAATCGGCAATTAGGCATAACAGACCACTAACTAGAAAAATCACTTAATATTCGTTTTAAAGATGTGTAGAAGTCTAACTTGCCTCCCAAAAAGAAACTATTGACACGACTTTTGTTTTTGTAGCCTACTTCGCGGGAATGCCCCAGGTGTTTAAGTTTCATGATGCATACTATTTAGTTACAAATTAGACAGTTTAAAAGCCCGTGACTGAGCTGCGCTTCTATTTCTTTTTATTTAGGATTTTTTGAGTTTCTGAGACTTCACTAAAAATAAGAGCAACGAGTAATTTTTGAACCCAATAATAAATTCTTCAATTTGTGTAGTTGGTAGTTATGCGTTTGCAATTAAGGATTCGAAGTGACGCATTTTCACACAGGTACATTTTATTCCGTTTGAATTTTGTAAGTTTAATTCTTCTCAATAAAATCTATGGTAAAAGAAAAAAACCGTTTTGACACTAGTAGTACCAAGAAGGAATGATGGTGCATGTATTTTTGCATGATACGAAAAATGTTTTGCAGAGGGCAATTTTTGTGAAAATGTGAAGCACTAGCATTTCGAATGAAATATACACATTCTTTGACAAACTCTTTAAAAAAATTCGTATATTGTTGAGAAAATTTATTTAGATCTTCATACAATTAAATTAAATAGAACAAATAAATAAGTAAAAGAAATAAATATAAATTTAGAAATGGGCCGAGGTCTTATTGGTTGCAAAACCTCTGGAGATCTCCCCCAAACCCGAACGTTATAGGCCATTATGATGTTTTCTTCAGAGGCAATTAATAGGAGGTTCAGGCATCAACTGTGTCTAAGTTTATAATATTAAATTTAAACAATATTGTTCTTATCAAATAATTCAAAATTTACTAAATTAATTACATGACGTACGAATATTTCAGCTTAGAAGTGAATATTGCTTAACTTTATCTGTCATTGGTATAAGTGCAACCGGATAGCTTTATAACAGCTTTTTATAAAAAATTAAACCATTCAACTATTGTGTTACAATCGAATAAAACATTATAATCTGGGTTTAAGGAACTTCAGGGAATGTTGGTTGAACTTACGTTTGCTCAGTAATTATAAGATAGCAAAAGAACGCAACTTCGAGCATCCTGATGATCGTAAAATTTATTTACGGTAACTCATCAGTGCTCGAGGAAAGCGATTTTAAAGCAAAGTTTCTTTCAATAAAATCGCTAATTCATTGTAGGTTAAAATGTGAAACAAACATACAATCAAAAACAAATGACATCAAGTTCCAGAGAAACAGAAGACTTGAACTGACGGATCAATTTCTTGGGGACTAATTTCTTATCCACAGTAGCAGATAGTGTTCATGACAATCGATGAGAGTGTGGAGCGACTTTTCTCCGAGGAGGGCGAGTCTCATCAATCTGTTGATGAATGGGACCCCATGGAGTCCATTGGCATGAGCAGCTTACCTGCTCTCGGCCTCGTGATCCAAAACCAATGCATCCACCAGTGTAGGGTCATGCTGGCGGACGTGAACTCGTCATCGTGTCATCATCTGCAAGCAGATAAAAACTTACTGTTAGATGACATGGAATAATAAGGACGTACACTTTGTATGCGTGCAGAAGCTAAACTTATTTGCCATTCCTTAAAGAGAACAGTTTTTCAGAAATATAGATGAAATCATAACTGCACTAGTAAGAACATTTATGTATTTGATTAATAGCGGACATTAATCGTTTCATATTTGTTTATAGCAGTTGCGTGACGTTACTCTTACAGCGGGGCAAATTAACATTACCTTTGATGACAGATCAGAAAAAAATACACATTTTTAAACAATCTTTATCACAAACAAACTGTTTAAAATCATGGTCAATAACTTATTACCGATAAATCGTTAAAGAACTGGAGAGAGTGAATTAGGACACTCCATTAATTCCGATCAAACTACGAACAGTTTTAACAAAGTTATGAAGTTGTAACAAAAAAACTGAAACGGATGACTTTTTGTTAAAACAGTAATAATATTTCATATAAAGAAATAGAAACTGTCATTCACAACTTAAACACAAGGTCATAAATTCTCAAATATAAAACCCTCCTCAAAAATACGAAATCTTTGATTTTGTTTAAATTTAAATATATGGTGAGTCTTACTCGAATTTGCGAACAAAGGTTTAGCATAACATTTCATTAAATCACAAAGAAAAGTATTTTATTGGGACAATTTTGCTTATTCGATTCCTCATGAGTGTATTATGAGTTCTAACAAAGTTCCTATCTTAATATGTCGCGTTATACAACTATCATAATCACAAAGAAACAGATTCAGACTCAAAATTACGCATCATTCTTAAAAACGATGACTAAATTAAAATAAGCATTTTATAACTTAACATATTACATCTGCACGCCGTACTCCAGGAGCAATTATAAAATACATAATGAAGTATAAGAGCTCTATATGGCTTGGAATTATAAATCTTGATCACTTCTAAGGATAAATGTACATTTACGGTCTAGTTGTATGTGTCAAGAAATACCAAATTATCATCACTCTCATGAGACATGCATCTCATTTACTAGCATTATCCAATCCAATCTGCAAAACACGAAGTTAATATTATTCGTTCCAGTGGTTGAATATACAATCTGGCAAGAACTTTACTTAAATATTAGAAAAATATTATTCCGTTATAAGTGTCACTATTTCCTAAAGAAAACTTTTTTAAGGCACACCATTTTCATACACAAAGTTAAGAAATAACATATGAGAAAAAAAAAGTAAATTAAAAGATTTTTGCAAAAGTAAGACATCATGAATCAAGATTATTAGTAAGTTAAATGAAATATTTATAACACAGGGAGCAGGATACTACAAACACAAATTGACGATGCATATCAAACATATTTCATTAATATCTCACCCTCGGTATAAATACATTCATTCCTCTATGACAAAGGTTATCGTAGTGTGTGCTGATGCTGTCTGGGCAAAGACGAACCAGTTTATATATCGTGTATTTAAAGTATCTACCGACCACAGAAAGCATATAGTATTCTTGTCATGATATGCTACCTATCAGAGATGTCGATACCTTCCCTTATTCATTCTTCTTAAACGACCAAAGGGTTTAAGAGTCGAATCGACCGCACGGGATCGACTGTATCCAAACGACTGAGGAAGTGGGGATGTAGGGGTATGGATGTTTGATCGAGTCAGCCGTGTAACACTGGTCTCTACGAAGGCAGATAAAATTCGGTAGGGTGTAGAGTTGATAGATTCAGAAGGGAGGTTGTGGGAGTGGATAGAGTGCTCAGGAAAGGATTGGATACTCTATATACGCCACCTGCCTCCTCTAGATACGTCACCAACTCTACATACTATCAAATACATATTTATTACACATAATGTAGAGGTAAACTTCTGCGTACGACTCCAGTAGTAGTAATAATAATAACATTAAATGTTCAGCTTGGTTCACTTCTTGACCCAGTTAAAGATATAGTAGTTTCTCGGATTCCTAATTGTGTCTGTCGCAATAGGTCCCAAAATTACGTGCAAGAAATTTCGAGCGGGACCGAGTCCTTATAAGTCTTTATTACTTCCTCTATAATTGCTTTTGAAGATGAGTCAAAACGGTAGGGGTCACATAAACTTGAACTGAACGCGTCATTTCCTGCTGTAATAAGAAAGTGATTGAGGCGACTAACTGGAAAGAGGAGATGAATTGCGCGTGATGTGTGACCAATCAGTTCAAACATTTCCTTTGGATAAAACGAGTAAATAAAAATTGTGAATAAAAGTAGCACGTATATTACACAGAAAATCCATCTTGATTCCACTGATTTTAAAAAGCCGTATCATAAATCCCATGTGCTGATGTTTCCAGGTCAGAGTCCCTATCGGAAATCATGAATTAAAATGAGCATTTCATGAATGGGAATTCATAACGTCACTCAAATAAACCTTCCTAATGCTGCGATATTGAAACTACGTTCAGTGTAAAAAGACACCAATAAGGATCTTAAAAACAATAAAATACTTTTTCTCCGTTTTTTTAATATTTGAAGAATAATAAAACATATTCAGAGCCTAGGTAAAAGCCATAAGTCAGCAATTTTTTTCTTTTCACTTTTTGTAAATGAACTTATATTCTTGCGTCATCTCCGTTACAAATTAAATAATTCCTCATGATATATTAACTATTTAGTAGTTTTAACAATTCTCTCGGAAATAGTATTTATACATTTAAATTATAAATGAATAGTTTATAATTGTATGTCAAAAGAGATTGTTTCCTTTTCAGAAGTGAAACTTCTTTTAACCGTTGTGCGTCTTAAAACTCAAGGAGATATTTCGCTTGTGTGAAACTTGCAGCGGAAGTGAGTTACGGAAGAGAGACTCCTCGAGATTTAGACATAAACGCACTATTATACATATTGTTTGGATATCGGACGATATCTTAAGAATAAGTAAATAGTTTTGAATGACAGGTGTCATTTTGTAGAGAATGATTTTACCTATAGTTAGTTACGAGAATACCAATCATAATCAGTAGGGGATCTATGGGAGGGAGTTAAGGGAGCTATATCTCCCCCATTGGACCTGAACTCTCAACAGATAAAGGCATACATTGCTACTTTAAACAATTAAAAGATTTGGTTACAATTTAATATTATTAATTGTAAATTTTTCAATCTGATGAGTCGATGTATTTTATTTAAAAATAATATTTATAAAATGTGTGATCTAAAACAATGATTTTCAAATAGAAATGCTCCCCATATTCCTCCGCAGTTAGTCCCCGCCCCCATTGACTACAGTCTAGATCCGTCACTGATCATAATGCTTGCAAACAAAATAAGTTTCACTTCGGATGTGCTGATTCTATGAACTACTACGCACAATTTTATTTAGTATGCGTGGAAATCACAAGTTTGAAATGATTCGTGTTATTTCTAATGAATTATACAATAATCTAAAGAAAATTATCTAGCGGATTTCTTAAAGTTATTGTAGGTAGAAAATTCATAACTGATCGCAATATCAGATTTTTATACCTTCCTTTTTATTTTGAAGAAATATTTTCCGTTTTCTTTGAGACATGGTCGCACGAAGAACAATTCGTTCGGCACTGAAACCGAGCTGTACTTCCTTGCGAACTTCAAAAATAGCTTTCATAAAACTATGCAAAGTAACGGGTACGAAATATCATTGACTTCAAACATTTCCAAATATTCAAGTTACTACAACTTTTTTGGATCACCGCTATTCAAACTACGAGGGTTTCATTAAAAATCTGTTTTTATCATTTCAGTATGAGTATACTAAAATCTGATTTCTAACTAGTTGTGGAAATTTTTATTTAGTTATTGATTTATTCATTTCCGATGGCATGAAGAAGTTTACATTTGTTACACTTAAAGAAATAAAATTACATTAAACTCCCGTAAACTTAAGAGAGGAAGTTAACTTCCATTATTATTACTACTACTACAATTAACGTCCATTATATAAACTAATTAAAAGGTCGCAAGTGTTTAATGATTTATTTAAAAGAAGAAACAAAATACCCTGAAACTTAAATAGTTTTAACAATAAATATTTAAAATTTAAACATAGTACAGGCAGAGGGGGATAGCAGAGATCGCCTCCACCTGGTGTCCCCTGGGCCACCTAGCTCCTAATATTTTTTAAAGCTATGTGTGGCTGAATGGTCTCTTGAAACAGGCAATCGAACACTTAACTCAGTAGTCTTCCGTTGCTGCTAAAGAATTTTGGAATAATTTAAAAATGTATACAATTATTAAATTGCACTATTGACTTAATTACAAGAATTTAAAGAGTACAATCACAAACTGTTGAAGATTACAATGGCAAAATATAAACAACGTTCCACGTGTGAATTCCACAAATTTGATATGTAGTTTCATTTACGTTCGTATTATACATCTATATAAATAAAAATTAAATGCTACTCGTTGGTAAGCGCATCACTTAAGAACGGCTGGATCGATTTGTCTAATTAAAAAAAAAGTTCGTAATAGTCAGAATAAGGTTTCCCGGAAAATTAGAAAAGATTTCCCGGAAAATTAGAAAATTCGGGAAAAACTGAAAGTGATTTTTTTCTATGGGATTTTTGTATGAACTCAAAACCATAACTCACGATTCGAACGATGGATATGTGTAATTCTTTTTTATGTTCGTATGGTCCTGGAAAAGTTTTCAGGAAACAACATTCGGGACAATTTCAAAGGAAAGTCGGAAAATTCGGACAAAAAGGCAAAAATCATAATTTTTGTATGCACGCTCGATCATTACTGACGATAGGAACGACATATTTCGTTGATTATTTTTTGTTTTGTTTTTTCAGTTTCAATTCACATTCCAGGTACATCACACATTTTCAGCATTTCAGCGGTGTACTGCTGATAGAATTAATCTCGCATGAAAAATTTCCCATTGGCGTACTTCTAAATGTACTCCTCCTCAAGTTGAATCGTTAAAAAATACAATGATCACTCACAAATATGTTTTTTTCTCATTTTTGCACATTTAAAATAGCTCTTCACAAATTCACAAAACGATCACAAACAAATTTATTGAAATTTGAACAGAACAATGTCTGTCAGATCAGCTAGTTTTGGATAAAATTCCATATGCATTCCCATACCCATTTCACTTGCCATTTTAATGTTCTATAAAACGAGTTTTTAATATGAGATTTACATTCGACGTGCTTCAAGGTTAACTCGGGTGCTTAGCGAAGCACGGCGAGGAAATCCTTAAACCTCTTGACTATTCAAATGCGGAAGCCACTACCCGTCTGCAACCACGATACAAACACGCGAATTCCACCCTCCCACTTTCCAACCCTTGGAGTACCTTGGCTGTATCGACTACATCACCCTCGCAGCACGCTATTCCGGGGAAGCCCCTCCTCCCCACACATTCCCTTGATGCAGGGGAAAAACCGTCCAGACATCGCCACGCCTCTTTCTGTTCAAAGCACAACGAAAGTTACCAAGGTAATCCAACAAATCGCGTTCATTGAATGGGTAAAAACACGGGTATTTCATTTCTTACCAAATTAATAAACAGTAACGTCAACGTTATTCCAATGTAATAAATTTGGGATACAATTGGCATTATTGGTTTCTTAAAAAATGAAATTTCAGTTAAAACACGAACTTCAGATTTGCTAAAAGAAGTACAATTAAGGATTAATTTTTCGAAGTATTTGAATAAATAATTCTCTGAAAACATGTAGTCTGAAAAATATAAATTGACAATGAGTAACTTTTTCATTTTTTAATATACGTAATTTAATCCAGGACAGCAATTGCAATACCCCTTGAAAAGGTAAAGAACAACTCGTATTTAAATAGATTTGTCTGTTACGAGAATGTTTGTTGTTGCTAAATATTAATTCGATAAGTGAAAGTGCTATTTTCATTAACTGAATGCCAAAATATATAAGGAATGAAATTACTCACTTTGAGTACTAAAAGTACAGCAAATACGCCAATATTCCTGACATTTGGAGAAATATTAACATGTTTGTATTACACCTGCATTTATATTCACAAAATTAAGTTCCCTACAGTTATAACATTAGGTAAATTAAAACATTCATTCTCCACAATTAGCATTACGGTGTTGAAAACTACGTTTCTCGTCCAGTTATGTTACGACTAATAAAATAATTTTGAAGATCGATAAATAAGTGACCGACCTGATTCGTGTCGGTCGAAAAAACCGAGGTCGAACTAAAGGGACCATACTACTGCATTTACATGCTTGCTCTACTAGTTACCAGGATCAAACCAGAGAAATAGAGTCCTTATGTTTATAATTATTTTTATGAACAGTTTTGTCGATTGACGGTGAATCTCAAATCGCGCTTGCATAGTTGTCGCATAACAAGTCGCATTTCTCCTCCTCTGCATGGCAGCCCGTAATGTCTTTCGTAAAGTTTAGCAGCTGCATTGAGACATCTTCTATACAGGCAAATAAAGACATCATAAGCATACTTATGTAGATAAACAAACAATGAAAATTATCATTCTTAAATTCTGAAAAGAAAACCTGCGTGTACGTAAAGCGATATTTCGAAAAAAAATTATTTCGAAGACCGACTGTCCATTGGTATTTTTTGTTAAGAGTTTTGTAAAAACAGTTTTCAAAGCTTCATCCGCAGGGATGAAACCGAAATATATTTTCTATTTTGATTTTCGGAATATACATCAACCTATGAATGTTATTAAAAAAGGGACGTGAAATTAAATTTCCTGGCTCTCAACTTGTGGTACACTGAAATGAGCTAAAATTGCTGAAAAAATTCATAAAGCTTTCAAATTTGGGAATTTGTTAAAGAAAGAAGCATTATTAACGATTATAAACTCCCCTACAAATTTTTCGGAGCCACACATCCCCAATTGTCACCCTCAAGGTGCAAGTTCGCGATTTTCACCATTTCCTCGCTAAATTGTCAAGTTTTTACGAAAGAACTCTAAGGGAATAAAAATCGTTTTGAAATTTCCCACACAATGACAATTATTTTTTAATAGGTGCACATGTTCGCGGGCTCTAAACTCTCCAATCAGGGAATAGTTTTCAATATCACAATATCAGTTATTTTTCGATGAAGATATGCCATAAAAAATGCATGTTAAACCCTGAAACACCATACACGATGTGTATTCCAGCCGAAAATCAATTCTGAGAGCATAATAGAAGGGCTCGGTGATCCTACATGTTCTTCCTGCGCTCGCTTTGTGGGAGTTGCTAAAACCTTGCTCCTACGGTCTGTGGTGTGGTAGGGTCTGTCCCGGGCAAGTGGTACGATCCGTGGCGCCCGCGTGTATTCCGTTAACGTGTGTACAGCGCGCATTAGACTTCCAGCGCTGCTACCAACAATGGGAACAACGTCTCCATCGGTGTGTAGCTGCCCAAGGGAACTACTTTGAAGGGGATAACATTGATGTTTGAAAAAAAAATACAAACTTTGGTAAATAAAAAATCAGTCTCATTACTTTTCTGCCTGACCTCGTAGATCCACGAGTCTCGAATCCTGAGTACCGAAAATTTACAGGAAAGGACGGACCACCGCGGACGACAACAGACCTTCGTTCCGACCTTCGACCTTCGCGCACTATGGTATAGAATGGGATTTTAGCTGGACAAAATTATCACGTACAATTACGTACACTAAATTTAGGTTAATTGGAGATCTTAGGGCTGCTAAATGCACTTCAGATATGTGAAATATAAATATCAAAATTGGAGATTGAATGACAAGGATTAAAATATATAAATCTTTATTTATTTATATCGTCGTTTATATAGTTATTTATTTATTTATTTTATCGTGGACAGCGAAATAATTATATAGTGGACAGCGAAATTGATCTTTTATACAAATCTACAGTTTAATTCCAAACATGATGAAATTTTGCACAATAGGTCTTCGAACAAGGACGAAGAACGCTATATACATAAGATTTCAGAAACTCACCCCATCCCCTATTTTCCACCCCTTAATGCATTGTTTTAGTAATTATAGAAGAAATTTTACACATTTGACGTTCAAACTAAAAGGGAAAATTAGTCTAGAATGCTGTTTAAGCTCACATTAATCCCTCAAGATATCATCCCTTGAGGTGGCGCAGGAAGGGGATGATTTTTCAAATATTATCGAAAATGTTCATTATTAGTGTCGAATCCATAGTTTTTGGGATCGATGAGATAAATAGTAATACTGCCGACACCGTTCAAGCAAAAATTAATTTCATGTGGAGGTAAGACACGCATACAACCCCTAGAAGTATAGTGAGAAGTAGGTGAAGTGTAAAAATACTGGAATACGACAGACACGAGCGTCGAAACGATGGTTCCTGAGATATTAGTTTATCACTCTTTGCACTATCTGTCATTATTATATGTAATATGAAACCTCTCAGAATCCCTAATATGATTAATAAAATTGTAATTTTTTTCTAATTTTTTACTCTTGACCATATTTTAGATGTTATATCTCAGAGGGTAGTTCATAGTGGTTCTTTTTTTTTTGGTTATTTAATCTTTGTACCATAAAGTATTGTTGTATGTAATAGGAAATCTCTAAGAATACCTACAAAAATCGGCACTAAAATGTTAAGACATAATTAACTGAATATAATTTACGTTATTTTTGCAAAGTTCATGATATTATTTATATATCAAAACAATTCTGATTCTTGATGGTTTACACAATTTTATTCGTATAAGTCTTTGAACAAAGCCATATTAAATTTACAAAGAGTTATATTCATTTTCAGTAGAAACTTTTAGACAGCTTGTAGGTACAAAATGTTTTTTTTCAACTCTATAAAGTTCATGTTCTCTTTCAATTATACGCCCCAGGGGACTTACACCTAGTAAGTACGTGTTTGGCGAACACGGGGCCCCGAGCTGAGTCTGGCATTACTTCCACTTACTTGTGCCATGCCCCTTCCTATCTCTTTCCTGACCTTTCTTGGTCACCTCTTGTTCTTTTCGATCCCAACGCTAGGGTATATTTAAATAAATAAATAAATAAATAAATTTATTGTCAAAAAACAGTACAAACTGCGTATGACCACGTGGAGGGAAAAAAAACTAATTTACTCTCCGGAAGCAAGCAAGGGACCATCCCATCAATTCCGATCAAGGGCCCTAAGGCAGAGGCGGATTCAAAAAATTCAGCAAAAATTCCTAGATAAGATAAAAAGTTAGCTGCGAGTTATAATAC